>JAKJJM010005976.1:0-12203 GCA_021901965.1 Pipa carvalhoi
CGTGTCTATTGTAGTTGATTGGCAGGTTGGACACAAGATGGCAGCTCCCACAGCTTCAAACTGGGACAAGTTTACAGTGAGTATAACTTAACTATCCTAACAATCCCCCCCCCCAAACTGTTTCATTTATGTTATATAATCACTGACTATGTAAAAATGTTAAAATCAGGAGGTGATAGGTCCACTTTAAGCTAGAAACAGAAACTTTATCAATACTATTGTCCCTTTAATTTCATGTATTTATAAATATTTTTATTGTATGTATATAGTGTGTAAACTAGCAATATTTACCAACTTAGCGGAGTAACTATTATATTTATATATTATTATTAATTATACTTTATCTATTTTTTTTTTTTTTTTTGCAATGGTGCTACCATTGCATGTGGCAAATGCTTTGATTACATTCCTTGTGGGGATATTTGCATTTATTTTGTAAGTGATTTTATCAACAAATTAACAAAATGTTTGCAATAAGCATGGAGTCCCTGCTAAATTAATACATTTCACATATAAAATATTAATAATTTATGAAAATATTTACTATGAAATTTTTAGTTGACACTTTGAACCTTGTCATCATTTTCAGTAGATATTGCAATTTATGTATACTCATTCTTATTGCATGAATTAAAAAATTATTTTATTTTTTATTTTGTTACAGGCCACACTAAATCATTCACTGATGCTGATTGATTTCTTACTGAGCATTGTAAAACTCCCGTACTAGGAAATGTGTGTGTGATGTGAAACTGCCAGTTTTCCATGAAAATGTGGAATGTAAGGGCTACGCACAAGTTTGCTTATCTCTGTAATCTCCTGCTTTCCAAACCTAAACAGTGAGGCCAAAAGGTCAGCACACTACTTAACCAATAGCAGTCAGGCAGCTTTTTCTTCTCTTGTTGCTTAACTTGCAAGAGGGAAAGGAGAGGGGGAGGGGGAGGAGACAAGATGTCAGCTCTCATTAGAACTGAACAACGAAACTAATGGCAAGTATTATTTCTTCCCTAAACTTTTTTTTAACTATTTGTGTTAACAATTGGCTTAGTATAAAGGAGTTTTATATATATGTCGGCAGTTATATCAGCACTATAGTTCTTCTTTAAAGCAAAGTGTGTAATAGAATTATCTTTTCGGAAGGAAAAGCCCAATGCAGTAGCTTAATCCATCATCATAGCAGATCAGCCCCACTTTTTAGGATGAAGCTTTATCTATCTCTATATATTACTTAGTCTATATGGTGATATAGCTCCAGCCTAAGGCCAGGGTCACATTAGCTGTTTTCCAGCCGATCTGTTAATTAGGCTCATTTGGTGAAAAACAAAGTAGACTGTGTGGATTACCCCATAGGAAACAATGGATACTTTTTTCCTGCTCAGCTGAAAAGCAGATAGTGTGACCCTGGCCTTAGTTTTGACAAATCAACTTAAGCGTTCGTAGGACAAACTAAGGATTTTTTAATAGGATGAACTTGATTGACTTTTTTTGTTTTATAAATCTAACTAACAATGTAATAATGAAACGATGTATCTATATTTTCTAACTGTGTGACCTTAACCTACACATACTATTGTCAGTCCAGGAAAATCCCAAATCAGACATGTCACTGGAACAAGCTAACACTGAAAGGTCTATAATGAGTATGTGATAACATTTTGTCTAGGACACTGGTGAGTTCATATATTTTCACCATAGGGCCAATACCCGCAGTTCTTGCAGTCAATATTATCAAGGTTACATAGTAATATACCAATTATATGCCAGAACTTCTTCCAAATATCCTTTAGAAACAATTTTTTTTGTTTTCATAAATACATTACATTTTGGAACAGAGTTGCTTATTTCTTTTGAGACATTTCTTGTTTCTTACAAAAATGCTTTCAAATAACACATTTAAGATCCTTTTATTTCTATATGAGTTCTAGTTCTAAGTAGGTAGATTGACTGGTAATCACTGATTAAATTTGTGCATGCAAGTTTTTTTTTTTATAATACTTTATTTATTTTGGAGTCATGAATCTGTAGACACAAGCCCTCTTTCTTTAATCCAATATCTCTTTTGTGTTATTTATTGAGTCAGTGAGTACAGAAAGCTTTAAAAGACGTGTGTAGATAACACATGCTTTGTCATATTAAGAATATGTGACTCATCCTACATTAAAATGCACTAGCTGGTTTCCAACAATTCATACTCATCTTTTAAAATAACTGTTTATACCTGTCAAAAAAACAATGTCCCAAGGGTCACAATTTCCTGTCATATATGTCCAAGCTCAATATTTTACATAAAACTTATTTGTGTATACATACAGTTCACAGAAATGTGTAAGCTAGGCCAGAGGTCAGCAAAGTGTGGCTCTTCAGCTGCTGTGTTGTGGCTCATGGCACCCTAGCCCCGCCCCTCACCTCCATAGCCCCGCCATGACCTCCGACGCTCCTTCTGATTGGATGTCAATCCAAACGCTCAAAAAAATTTGTCACATGTGGAGGTGGGAACGAAATGGCTCCCTCTTCTTTAAAGTTTGCCGACCTCTGAGCTAGGCCGTCCATAAGATAGTAATTGTATTCATATTACAAGTGGACAAAGTATAAATAGATGAAGGCAACAGTTATTTTTATTAGGAGTAATGACATATTAATGTTGTGACATCCATTTTAGCGCTTTTATACTGCAATGTTGATTCAAGGGGAAAAAAAAACTCCACAAGGAAAAAGCCATTTATCATCATCTTAGAGAAAAAAATTCTTATCTGGTAATCAGAATAATTCCCTAGATTAAAAACCCACTTTTAGTAACCTAATACCCATAAATTGTAATATTTCTAAACTCAAGAAAGACATCCAGTTCCCTTTTGAAATCTTTTCATGAATTCATCATGGCAACTTCCTCAGACAGATATTTCTATAGTTCCACTGTTTTTACAGTAATGCACTTTAGTTGACAATGAACTTAACTGTAGCAACCACTGTCAAGCAGCAGCTGTCAGTGCAAATAGTACCATGGGGTGCATCAAAAGGGGCATATATGCACATGACGAGAAAATAATTATACCGCTTTACAAATCACTTATCGGATTACACATGGAATATTGTGTGCAGCTTTGGGCACCAGTGTACAAGAAAGATGTAATTGAGCTTTAGCGGGTTCAAAAGTAGGCTACTAAAGTAATAAATGGAATGGGCAAACTATAGTACCAAAAAAGAATATCAACATTGGGCTTGTTTAGGCTAGATAAAAGAACATTATGAGATGAACTAATAACCATATATAAATATATCAGGGGTCAATACAGAGATGTCTCCCACAATCTGTAAAAAAACTGTAAGTATAATAAGGGAGCATCCTCTGCATATAGAGGAAAGAACATTTCCGCATCAACATGGAAGGGAGTTCTTTACTGTAAGAACAGTGAGGTTATGGAATTCTCTGCCTGAAGAAGTTGTCATGGTTGATTCCATTTCCAAGAGTTCAAATGGCGTTTGGATACTTTCCTTCAGTATAAGAAGACTTACAAATTATGGGTCTTAGAAAACTGGAGGTGGGATCTTGATCCAGGGAATAATTCTGATTGCCATATTTGAAGTTGGGAAGGATGTTTTCCCCTGATATGAGGATAATTGGCTCTTGACTCATCATTTTTTTGCCTTCCACTGCATCAGCATTGCAGGAAAACAGGCTGAACTGTGCACTTGTGTCTTTTTTCAGCCTTATAAACTGTTAGCTTTGAACCTGCTCGATCTCTATTAAGTTGTTCTTATGCACTGGTGCCCTAAACCTTACACAGTATTCCATGTGTAATCAGAGTAGTGATTTGTAAAGTGTTAGGTTTTTCTCATCATGTGCATCTATGCCTCTTGTGATATATCCTATTGTCCTATTTATCTGACAATTAAAATTCCTAAATCCTTTTCTCTGTCTTATTTTCCCAGTGTTCTTCCATTTAGTAAATAACATTGAGATGTATTTTTCCTTCCAATATGCTTAACCTTACATTTATTAGTGTTAAGCCTCATTTGCCACTTCTCTGCCCAAGCCTCCAATCTAACCAACTTCATTTGTAATAGAATACTGTCCTCCTTTGTATTAATTACTTTTCCAAAATTTAATGCCATCTGTAACTTCCCTCTGTTTTCTACCACTGAACCAGTTAGTTACCCAATTACACACAATTTTCCACAGTCCAAGCATTTTCATACCAGTCTTTTATGTGGCACATATTAAATAAAATCATGCTTTGAAAAAAGTCAAACTATATGACATCCAAAGACTCAATCTGTCCTGTCTAGAATTGATCTTCTCATAGAAGCTAATTAGAATAGATTGACAAGATCAGTCCCTCATAATCCCATGCAGATATGAAGTTGTACATTTGTTTACTTTGAGATATTCCAGGATAGCATCTCTTAAAAAGACTTCATTTTTCCCACATTTCAAGTTAAACTTTCTGGCTTATACTTTCCAGGCTAATTTTCTTTGAATATTGGTGGCACATATATCAGGCAGAGTAGTAACAAATGTAAGGGCATATTTATAATTGCCACATAGCTCGGCAATGTTAATATGTTTTGCAAATCTCTTTCAATTCTTTGTTGCCTAGATATGAAAAATCAAAGAGGAAAAAGTCAGTTATAAATGATCAATTATAAAAAATGAAAATTATCGTTTTCAGCACGTTTTCACATTTTAAACAAAATGACAGGATTTTGTTGTTTTCACCACAAAGCTATAACAAAGGAATCAGTGGTTAGTGGCAGGTTGGGGACGAGAAACCTTTGCTTATAAAAATCCAATCTAAAAAAGAGGAGCGCAGAAAAGGCACTAATAGTGCTTATATCAACAGATAATATTAAAGATCTCAGAAACGGAACCCAGATAAGGTATGACAGTATAGGGTGTAAAATTATTACACAAAACCAATAGTGCTATCAGCAAACAATGTCCCCTAGTACTGGGGAGGATCACCAGATATGTGAGAATAATAGGCTTTGAAAACACTAATATTCAGGTCTGCAGTGTCTTGTACCATCCCAGATGAGCTCATATCCATGTAGTATTCTTAATCCAGGTTTCAAACCACCCTTCAGCAGCATCAATGTAACTCATCTCATACAAAGGAAAAAACACATCCACATAGTGTAGACTGATAGGTATTTAATAAAATGTTTGGATAATTGTTTAAGAATTTATATGTATGGTGGACTCCTGAGGAAGCTGTGGACATAAACAGTGGCGAAACGCATTGAGAGAGACTTTTTCCACATTTCCTTGGAGTGATATATGCGCATTTTATGTCTTTGTATGTGAGTACAGTTACCCTATACTGTCATACCTTATCTGGGTTCCGTTTCTGAGATCTTTGATATTATCTGTTGATATAATTAAGCACTATTAGTGCCTTTTCTGCGCTCCTCTTTTTTAGGTTGTTATCAGTGGAAAGTCTGTGTGGACAAGGCTGTTTGACGGAGCTGCGATAGATACATTCTTTCTATAGTAACATAGTTTAACATAGTAACATAGTAACATAGTAACATAGACATTTTGAATTTTATATTTATAATAGTTATATTGCACTACTGAGGGACAGATTCCGGTAAGGTCGTAGTCCTGGGGAAATGCCTTTGTGAAGGCATTTCCTCGAAGTGCACAAGGCGCGGCTGCTCAAATAGGCACGGTCGCGCTTCATGTACTTCACAAACAGGCGAACAGAGTGTTATTACACTATTAGATTTTAGCGCCACTTTGTGTTGTTATACACTTTTTTGTTAATAAAAATCCAATATCATTAGGGCAAGAAGCATACTTGGGAACAAATGATGACTGCAGTATAAACACTAGAATGTACTTTGTGCCCCCCCGCAGCTGCTATGATATACAGTACCATGGCAAGAGCACTGCTCCACCAGACTAGTTCAGGGTTATCAAAGATTTTGAACTTTCCCTGAATAAATATGTTTATGTAATTATCTTCATATGGCAGCTGCAAAGTCATTCTTGAACATTGTTATAAACTGTAATGAATTAAATGTTTTCATTGAGAAGGCTTAATGATGATATTTATATGTAACATCATTGCTTCTGGCCTCTATGGTTCTAAGCATTTTTTTTCTTGTTAAGAACTTACAGTTACCAAGTGTGGCCATGCACAACCATTACAATAATACTAAAATCTATGTCAACTTGTATCATGAGTCACTGCCTCTGTTCCACAAAAGAAAAAGAGTCATTTGTTTAAGGATTCAGTCCAGTAATAGCATATGGAGTCTGAGAGGTTCCAGTGCCAGTGTCAGCTAAAGTGGAAATAATTAGTATATGTGTTTTGGCAGTCTAAAAACCTGCAGTGCTCTTGCCTTCTCCAGAGAGGTCTGATCTGTCACTCAATAAAGCGATCTATGGGTGACTTTAATTTCATCTGGCAGTGTTTGTCAAGCAAATAGAGCTGAAGTGGAAATAGTGATAGGAATGAAAGGGCTTTTTTTCAAAACTGTTAGCAACATATTGTGTGTGTGTATATATATAATACATATATATGTATGTGTCTGTGTAATATATATATATATTATATATACTATGCTATGTATGCTTTCTGTATCTTAAAAATGCATTTATACTGTATTATTTTGACAGCACACTTTATATTTCACTGTAGTTTTCTATCAAAGTCAAATCTTTTGTCCCCATGGAAATGTAAAATATAGGCTTGTGTGTTTAACAGCTATTTAAAATAGCAAAGTAAAATATTTCTGATTACAAATATGTACGGTATTCAAAGCTGTTTGATGGAAAGTTGTTTTTGCCTTCAAAACAATCTCATTATTCATTATTTATGAAGTAACAGAATGTAGACTTTATTTATTCTTTTTAGTTGAAGTATGTTGTGATTGTGAAGAGACCAGTGGACTGATCTGCATCTTACCATTATTTAGAAATTACCAAGAGTTCTAAGTGAGGGATGCTATTGGTGATGGAGTGAAGAGTATAAAAGTCTGAAGCAAAGGATCAGGTTTGGATAAATTTATAGAAAAGTGTTGACATTAATGTAAAAAGATTTTAGGAAATTGCAGGGCAAGGGATCTGGCTGGAGTCCTCCTTTGCATTTAGAGGGTATTGATTTCAGATGCAAATGGCAAACAAAAGAAGAGAAATACCAATTTTGTCACCTCTTCATGTTAATATCGGGTGAAAAAAGTAGTGCTAGTTTACTCTATTTTAAATATGGAAAGTATTTGTTTAAAATATCCTCCAGCCCTCTAGACATCTAATTCCTAAGCTATTTTTCTCCATCCTCATTGAGGTGGCACCCATTCCTTTTATTAGAGTAGAATCAACCCAATTCTCTATGAATGCATTAACCCTCCTTCCACACCATGCTCTCAAATTACTCTTCCTAATTTCCCTTTACCTTTTTTTTTACTAACAAGTAGCACTAGCATTATTTAAAAACAATTCATTGGAGGACATTTTTTTTTCCTTATTCACAGAATTTATTCTTTAGTGTCCCAATGATCCTTGGTCATTGGTCACATTATGAACAATGATTGCTGGGCTATCCCCAGCCCTTCTGTTCACCCTTTTCACTATTTGCTGGTACCCTAGAACCAGGGAGACGACACATACTATAGCACTCATGGTTAGAGTCACAGATCACTTTATCTACCCTCCTAATTATGGAGCCCGTATATTACCAAAGCCTGTCTACTCTTCCTTTTCTTCCCTCCCCAATCTAAACCAGAAAGAAAATTTCCCTAGTGGATAGAGGAATGAAACTGCTGCTTCTTCTCATTATTCTTCCCATCATCTTTGTACTAAATGGTCAATCTCTAAATCCAACAATAAATGAAATAAAACATCAACCAGTTTACTTACAGTAAATATAAGGGGGAGAAAAGATGACTTAGGGCAAAATTTATTAAAGGAGGAAATCCCACCCATATTCGATATCGCAATATCAAACGCTAACTTTCCGTTGATAATTATCGATTTCCACAAAATCGATAATTATCGACAGAAATATTTTCGATATCGAGATACCGATTTCCATGTGTGAATAGTAACTGTAATTCAAATAGCAGTGCTCAGCTAATTGAATTTGCTGCAGCTGACATCATCTGTGATGTTATCGGCTCCGGATTGGCTAATCCAAACCTGGAAGCGCTGTGGAGAGCTGAGTCTCCTCAGTGGCTGTCGACATTCAGCAGGCTGAGGTAACGAGCGGTGCGTGCATGCAAGCACTGCTCGTTACAATTACTATTCACACATGGAAATCGATATTTCGAAATTGAAAATGCCGTTTTCGATTTATCCATATTGGGGAAAAATCAAAAACTGCATTTTCGCCTTTACTAAATTTCGCCTTAGTCTTGGACACAAGCAGCAATGGAAATAATGTCAAAAAGCCTAATTCTTTGTGCCTCCTCCTTCTTTGCTATGAATTGTGCATACTCAAATGCTTGTTGCATTTGCAGTGTTTGTTTCTTCAGCACTTTGCTGAAATACAGTCAATTTCATTTTACAAATTGATTACTTAATTTCTACAAAGGAAAATGTAAATTCTGTTTGTTCACCATCTTAAAGGCTTGTTTTAGAAAATCATTTTGTTAAATAAAATATATTACAAGAATCTACAAGTTTCCACTGCTATGTAATTTCAACTCTAAACAAGAATGTAAAGATGTCATTCCTAGAAAGTCATTTTCTGCAAAGGTTTAATTTCCAAGTTTGCAGATTATAAATATGTATATTGTTTACTTCCTACCACACTGTATAAATCACTTAAATTCTCTGTAAAAAAAAAAAAATTGTTATATTAAATTATAGCCCAAAGAGGGCTTCAAACATGATTAGAATAAGTACAAACCCTGAACTAGAGTTACCTATAACACATATTTGTTAACACTTCTTGTTAGATAAATTATATTCAAAGATGCTGTAAATTTCCCCCGCTATGTTATTTCAAGCTTTAACAGAAATATAAAGATGTTGTTTTTAGAAGGTAATTTCTGTAAAGGTATTTTCTGGCTTTCAGATTAAATATGTGAAAATTGTTACCGCAACTTGAATTCTACTTTCTATATAAAAGTAGACATAAAGCCATTATGACTATTCACCATCTTGTACTACCTCGAGCACACTAAAAGTAATACTTCAATCTAACTCTTTTTCTAACATACATATGTAAAATCTTAAATGCAGTGGTCTCCATGCATTTCATATTTTCATCTAAACATGAGGAGAAATTATAGGTTCAGATGCACCATTACCAAGTTCTACATGCAATACTGTCAGTAAAGGAGGCAGTTCCATCACAGTGCACTGATTACAATGATACAAGATCAGCCTGGCTGATGGGACTAATCTGGGTACTATCAACCCTAGAAAACACAGATGACTGCTCTAAAAGTATATAGTAAACTAATTCATAAACAACTGTGTTTTCTTTTTATTTATTTTTTTTGATATTGTATTGTACTTATATAGCACTGATATATTACACAGCTCTTTATAGAGATTCACTTCAGTTCCTGCCCCATGGAGCTTACAATCTAGTTTCAGTCACACACAGATGTATAGATTGTGGGAGGAAACCAGAGTGCCTGAAGGAAACCCATGAAAGTGCGGGGAGAACAAAAACTCCTTGCAGATGAAGTGCAGGATGGAATTGAACCCAGAACCTCAGTGCTGCAAGGCAGCAGTGTTAACCACTGAGCCACCGCATTGCCCATAAGAACCAAGTCCAGGTACTGCTTTCTCATACACAAAGCTGCTTTAACTAGACAAATCAGTAGTTCAGTGGTTTCACCTTTACAATCTCATGAATTTTCTGTCTCCACGCAAATATGCACACCAAAGGTAGCACACTCAATATGTAAGCAGACAGTGACCAGTTAGATATAGGAATATAGATAACTGACCACTTTGCTACAGAAGCATTAATTTGTATCTAGAAAGTTACCGCTAATAAGTTTTACTATTTTTGGTCTACTGCATTTTTATATTGAACAACATAGTTTCCTTTCCTCCCACTAACCAGCAGACATCATTCTCCAATCATATGTGAAGGCACTTTGCCCACCTTCAAGTTTTATTAATGTTGAATGTTGTTCAGTCATTTGTTTTATACCCCTTTTCCCGGACAGAGCATAAACCCCATCTTTTCCTTATTTGTTCTAGTGTTTCCCTACCCTATCCTATCTATTTTAGCTACATTTAAAATGCATTTTTCCAGTATATCCCCGTGATATAGGATTGTTTCTTGCATAGTTTCCATATCTAGGGGTATAGAAAGATGGGTTAAGACTCAGAGGTAAAGGACTAGGGGTAACAAGAGTTATACCTGTAATAAGGTCCTATGCACCAGGTGACTTGCACTCCCCCTCCCCAAGTGCTTCTGTTTGCTTCTTCTGTTTTATTTATTTTCCTCATTTGGCATGGGTAGATTGCCACTAAGGTACTAGAAGCAAAATTAAACTTTTTCTCCCAGATATTAAAAAGATATTATCCCCAAATCTTATATTTTTAAATAGTCTTATTTTATTTCCAACACATATATACATATATCTCTGTATTAGTTTGTTGATGAAAGATATGTAATTTTCAGAAAATTGTGTTTTATTCCCAGTTTACTGTCAGATTATTAACCTGTATCTAAAATCTCTCAAATAATCAAAAGAAGAATGTAGAGTAAATAATAAAACCAAAAATCTTTAAAAAATAGAAGACTATATTTAAGTAAATATGGGGTACATACAAATTGCTCACTTTTCAAATTGAAAAGACAGACATTTTTGTTTTATTTTAATTTTGCTTCTTTCTACCTGTGATATAAGAAAAAATTGCTCATTTAGAGCAGGTTGTCATACTAAAATAGGTTCAAATTGCAGAAGAACCACATTTCTCTAGAAGATGGCTGCTTTTGCAAAAGGACAGAAGTACATTTTGGCTGTACTCAAGTGATGCTTATCTTAATTTACTTGATAAATAGCCTTATTGACCAAATTAGCATTAAGTTATGTTTTTGCATTTTATAAGCTTTGTGTTCAAGCCTGGACTGTTCTTTTAACAGAGAGCATATATTAAAATATATCAAAATGCATAGTGGTCAAGAGAGACTACAGACATCAACTTCTCCACATTGCAGGCAAAGTCTGGCTGTCACCCAAAGCACCACTAGCTCTGAAGTTATTTTTTGTACAATCCAGTCAATAGATACCCTTGTTTACCTGTCAGAACCTGTTCCATTCTTTCATCCTCTAGCCCTATTAACATGTGTGTTTTGTATGAGTTCCAGAACTGTACCTGCTCACCAACAACAGCATGCCATGCTCTTGTTGCAAACTGTGCTGACATTTGCAGGGTAAATTAAAAGGGGAACACAGGTGAAGACTGTGTGGGAAAGAAAATGAATGAATGCATACTCTGCAGAGAGCTAATTGTCAGTCTGTTGGTTTGTAAGAGAATACACAAACAGGTTATTTTTTTTCCAGCAGGATTCCATCAGTAAATTACATTTGTAAAAGTAATAATTATTTCAGCCAAGTGCCAAAAATATATTTGCTTCTTTATTTTCTCACGTAAGAATCTTTGGCAGACATTTTGCATTCATGTACATATTGATACCGTTTTAAATGTGAATCCAGTAACAATACTTGTTGGAAACTTGAAAGAAAGATGGCACTTGCATCTTTACACACAGTATGGATGTCTAATTACTATTTTTATGCCTTTTTATTAATGCTGTAGGCATGCTCTTGGCCTAAAACTGACATTTATTTGGCATACTGTGGTTTTATGCAATAATTACAGGTTCGGATTATGCTTTATTTGTCCCAAACATATTTATTCTTCTTGACTTTTTTCTTTTATTAAAGGTGTTTCATTCATGTACTGCTGTATCGTTTTAATACATAATACTTTCAGAATCTACATTCAGTGTTACCAATTCTATTTTAAGGGTTTTATGTCTTTATACTGGTTTTAGAGTGAATAAAAGCTTTTTTACCTATGTTATTTCCCTTAAAGTGCACCTGTCAGTTTGAAACAACATTGTCGACACTGCAGGCTTGTCGGATAGAAAGGCTGTAGGAAGAGGCATGGATTACTTAATTGACAAGTAAGCGCCTCCTACCAGCCTTCCTCCCGCAATACACACAAGCATATCTGACACGCCTTAGGGGGCGTGTCAGAGTGGTTGATTGGCAGGTTGGGC
>JAKJJM010005979.1:0-11970 GCA_021901965.1 Pipa carvalhoi
AGTAAATAATTAACCTCATATAGAGAGAGAGAGAGAGAGAGAGAGAGAGAGAGAGAGAGAGAGAGAGAGAGAGAGAGAGAGAGAGAGAGTCTCTTAGGAAATGAAATACATATTCGTTTCATTTTCCTACACCTATTTCTTTCCTAATTGGGCGTTCCATTAAGAATTATGGGTAGGCAGGGGTAATAGAATTAAACCAATATTAAAGCACACATTTTGTCACGTACTGTACACAAGAATTTGGGTGCCAGTGGGTGTCAATGACAGTTAAAACTTTATTTTACATTTGCCAAATGACACCACAGAAGAGATTTTTTTATTTTCTTTTTTGCTTAATAAATGGTTAATTAGTACAAGTTAGTACAGGATTAGTAACTATACAATACAATCCCTTAAAATACTCACCTGTATTAAACTACGAGGACTCATCCAGCATAGGTAGTCAGATAATATTCCTATTACTTCACTCCCCTTTAAGGCTCTATCTGATGGAAACCCTAACAACTGTTTTTACATAATGTTCTAGTTCCAACATTGGATCATTAGCCAACCACAACTCCTTGATAGGCTAGAGTCTTCCCTCACTTACTCTATAATTTTTGTCCCTAAGGCATGCAATAACCAGCGTTAGCATCTTTTATTTAACCTCAGTTGCTAGAACTTTGTGAAGGCCCTCCAAGATACAAAGTTAAACATATTAGATCTGTATATGTGTGGGTGTGTGGTTGGGAGGGATATGTGTAAATGCAGGACACTTGGTGGAATATATACTTCTCTATGAGATGTTAGTCCATGTTCTGAATGTTTAAGTAGTTAGTAAAAAGATCAGGACTTCTGATCCAGACTTTATATTTATGAGATATTTTTGGTGGTTGATCACTTACTATTAGAAATATTTTTCTGTAATTTGTTTCTAATCTGTTTTCTGTATTTCAAAGAAAGTGTCTAATATTATATTGGAAAATGCTTAGAAGGCAAGTATGGAAGTGTGGCATTGTATGGACTTACTAAACAGATCTTTTTACAATAACATTATGGTCCCCAATGATGAAAATGCCATGAGCAATTACTGACCAAAGACTAAGTCACATGCACAGTGTCTACTTTAAGGGCCAGATTTTCCAACCTACGAATGGCTCCATAGATGCCTTTGCGAAGGCATTTCCGCGAAGTGCATGAGGCGCGCCGCTGAAATAGTCACGGACGTGCTTCATGCACTTGAAGAACAGGCGAACAGAGCGGCAGACAAAACTCTGTTCTTGAAGTGCGTGAAGAGCATCCATGTCTATTTCAGCAGCGCGCCTCATGCACTTCACGGAAATACTGTCGCAAAGGCATATACCAGCGGTTCTCAACCTTTTGAGAACCGCAACCCCCGCGATGACGTCATCGCGGGGGGGTGCCCGGCCACGTGATGACGCTGCGTCCAAATGTCATCACGTGATGCGTGTACGTGATGACATTGCGGCCAAACGTCATCACGTATGCGCATCACGTGATGACGTTTGGGCGCAACGTCATTACACAACAACCCTTGTATAAATCGAGTTGTGGAGCGGGATGGCAGATCAGCGGTTCTGCGACCCCTGTGAAATGGTCGTGTGACCTCCAAAGGAGTCGCGACCCACAGGTTGAGAACCGCTGGCATATACGGAGCCAATCGGAGGTTGGAAAATCTGGCCCTAAGAATCACTGCTGCCCAATTTATTGAGTTTGTGTATGTGTCCTAAACCATTCTATCAGATCTGTTATCACATGACAACTTAAGGCATGAATGAAGCACAGTATCAGGCATTTTAATTACTGGTTCAAGACTGGACTATAGTAAAATGAAAGTCTGCTGTTAAATACTAGATTCAGTAAAAACACTGCAGTTTAAAGGTTTCCAACACTTAAAATATTGTGTAAATAACCTCTTTATTTGATTAGAAGTATGCTGTTACCTGAAGATCCCTAATTATCATGACATTCTCATATTCAAGGCCAAATTAAAATAAAAGGCCTCTTTATCTAAAATCCCATGTTTTGCATCTGCCAACAACAAAACTGTTGGCCCATAAGTGGATGATGCTGAGGTCTGGACATATACAATAGTTTTTGTTAGTGTTCCCAGTGAGAGAACAAGCTTATAATTGTGGTTCAGCATAATGGGAGGGACTGCAGTTCATCAAAGACCCACTACAAAAGCACTCACAAGATGGATCTATAAAATGCATGGACACTCGACCCACTAATAATGGGGGGAAAAAATGCAGCTGGGTTTTTTTTAGCACAGTCAGCTGTTTTGCAGTCATAAGAAATGAGGATGTTATTTTGCACAAAATTCCATTCCATGTCTATGAAAAGACACAACGCTGCATTGTCTTCTCTCCTGCTTGTTTTCAATTAACTGTTGGATCATCAATAATATCAGTATATAACTACAGGCTAATAACAATTGTTTAGTCAAATTGCATTTATTTCTGTCTGACTTTAGGGAACAAAAAAAAGCCTAAAGCATACTCAGAATAACTTCGAATATGTGTTCTTTTTTTTAATATGCTTGACAGGGAATCAAACAGAAATGGGGGTCAGAATACTCGCAAATCGCAATAAAAAGCAAGACACTAACTCATTTGTACACAGGAAAGGGCTAAAACCATCCTGAGCTAGTGGCATGCTAATGCTAGAAAGGACAAACATTGTTTCAGAAATGGACACAGACAATTTTTATAGAGTGAATCATTTTTGAGGTCAAAGCATAGATTCAATTCAAAACTGTTACACTCTGGCTGGAGTCCCATAAGGCTTTCCTCACCACTGATTTTAACCAAAGGGTAGTCACAAAGCTGTCTGATGCCAAAGATGATTTCTCAACTCCTTCAGTAAGAGAAGCAAAGAAAAGAAAAGAAAATCATTAACCCATACCAGCCTTCAATCAACAACTTTTTTTTTAATGAAGATTACCTTCCAGTCTTATTCTCCTACGACTTATATCAAGTTTCTGATATACCACAAACCAGGGCCGTTCCTAAGGGCGGGCAGGGCGGGCAACCGCACAGGGCGCCGAGTGGGGGGGGGGGCGCTATCACTACCAACCGCTAGCTATATATATATATATATATATATATATATATATATATATATATAACTAACATTGTCTAACATAAACAAAACATGGATTCCCTAAGCAAGCTCTTAAAAAGGAAGGAAAGTTTGGATAAGACATTATTTTTATTTGACATGTTGGGATCAGTAGTATTCTTGTAGGGAAAACCCATCCCCCTCTTATATAAAAAGCCTGTTCCTAACACTTGAGAATGCGCAGATAAGAGCTGGCCAACCACCTGTGTGGTTGGTTGTGGAGAGAGAAGCCAGGGAGAGGAGGGGGCTAAATGCTTGCTCTTCCTATACAAGGAAGTACTGCAGAGGGAGGGAGCAGTTACAAGGGGATATTGAGCTCTGGTGAATTAAGAGGTGAGTCAGGAGTTTCTTAATCGTTATATTACTTGACAATAGGTAAATAGGGCTTTCTTTATAGCCAGGGTTTACTTACCCTTTAACTAAAGGTGTGTACAGATCCCTGTGCTGTAGCTTAAATTTTGGTTCTGAATCCATCATTGAGTTTTGCATTTGTTTACGGTTGATGTTTTTAAAAAAGTTTTGGTTTTAGAATAGACTAATTTTCAGATATTCATTTCACAGTGTTTGAAGTCACCTGAAAGTCATACAGGCCTGCATTTTCTCTATGTGTAAATAAATGCAAATAGCCTGTTGCAGCAGTTGTAGCAATTGTACCAGGGTATTGCATGAAGAAAGGTATGTTTCCCCAACCTTTCATTACTATGGCTGTAAGACAGCCCAGTTTCTCAAATCAGCCTCAGCTGTGGACTGAAACCTCTCCCTTAAAACACAGGTGGGGAGAGCCCTTGGGTGGGGTCTGTGTTTACCAAAGCAGCAAATTATGTGCTTAGGATCCTGCTGCAGGTTTTGAAATTCCCTCTGTGTGAAAGAGGACTTCATTTTGAAAAGGACTATTCCCTTTTGTGTTAGAAAGTGTTGTATACTTTGTTTTCTTGAACCGTGCCAAGAAGAACTCTGTTTAATTTTATGTTGTGGAAAATAAAAGCCGGATTCTTAAGAAAGTCGTTGTTGGAGGTGAGTTATTCGCAAAAAGACTGTTTCCCAAGTGAGCAATTCCCTACACTGTGTAAAAATGAAAGGAAACATATAGGGCGATATTTATTAAAATCGAAAATGCCATTTTCGATTGAAATATTTTGAAAATGGCATTTTCGATTTAGGAATTTCGAGTTTTTAATTCGAAATTTCGAGTTTTTAATTCGAAATTTCGAATAAATTCGAAATTCCGAATGTCTCTTTTCTTCTATTAAATGTAACGAGCAGCGCTTCCATGCAAGCGGCGCTCGTTACATTAAGCTGCTGAATACAGCAGCCGCTGGGGAGACTCATCTCTCCCCAGCGCTTCCTGGTTGGCCATAGCCAATCAGGAGCCTCTAACGTCACGGATGATGTCAGCGGCGGCCAAATCAATTGGCTAAGCGCTGACATGTAATTTGGCTGCTGCTGACGTCATCCGTGACGTCAGCAGCTCCTGATTGGCTAAGGCCAACCAGGAAGCGCTGGGGAGAGATGAGTCTCCCCAGCGGCTGCTGTATTCAGTAGCTGAATGTAATGAGCGGCGCTCGCATGGAAGTGCTGCTCTTTACATTTAATAGAAGAAAGGAGACATTCAGAATTTCGAGTTTATTCGAAATTTCGAATAAAAAACTCGAAATTTCGAATGAAAAACTCAAAATTCCTAAATCGAAAATGCCATTTTCGAATATGGCATTTTCGATTTTAATAAATTTCGCCCATAGGGTCAAAACCAATTTTACTAATTCCAAATCCTCATTCTTGAAATATCAGTTTTAGCATATGCAATCTTATCTTAAATCTTACCATTTCTCTAAAAGGTTCACTTTTTCAGCCAAGATCCTGCTCTTTGCTCCACTTCCTGTTCTAGAGGTCTCCTCAGCTGACTTAGGTCACCAGTTCTGTCTTACCCCACCTCCCCTGAATCAGAGGAGCCTGCCATCAACTTATTTTCTCATTTAGTTCTAGTTGCAATATTACATTTTTACCAACAGATACTCTGGTCCCATTAATTTTTATTAAAAGGTAGAGTTATTCCGTAATGGAGTATCAGGTATTCAAAATGTGCATTGTCTTTAAAAAAAATGTTTTTTTTCTATTTCATCTTGTCTGCATCGCATGCCCATTGGGAGGAAATCTACATTTTTATATTTGACCCCGAGAGCCTTAGGGAGTTATTGACTAAAGTCTGAATTCTCTCGTAAAGGTGTGAATTCGCCACTTCCCCATATTCAGGTAGTCAGCAAACTCTGCGATGTGGCGAATTCACCAGTTAATGACAGTCGCACACTACACAATAGTTTGCTACTGACACGGTCATGACTTTACTATGGGAATTCTGACGTGGTCGCAGATTTGCTATGGGAATCCACTGTTTAGTCAATAAGGACTAGAGAATCAGAGCGTAGCCACCCGAAGTAATGAGAATTCACTTCCACAGTTGAATTCTCACTTTAGTCAATAACCCCCTAAGTGTCTAAAAACTGCACTGACTAAATAAATAGGTGGGGTGTCCACATAATTTTGCCATAAAATGTATGTGTGTCTGCCAATGGATACATATGTGAAAGGAACTGTAGCTTCTGTATCTCTAATTGGTAAACTGGAGAAACATGTCCACGATAACCTTTCTATGTGCGCAATATCTGTTGAGGATTGTGGGTAACATCAGACACCAGGGGAATAACATGCGCTTTAGAAGTTATTATCAATCATTTCAGGTGTCTCTTTGCACTCTTAAAACTTTGTATCCTGGTCATTCCATTAGCTAGATGAAGGTCAGAACTGTTAAAAAACATTGCAGGCATTGAGACATTATGTTCACTGAGAGGGTGTTTAACAATAAGAAGTATTTTCCCTTGCAGCATTCAGAATGACTCAAGGTCATTGTCTGAACTGAAGAAAGCTTTGTTACTTGAATTCTTCAAAATTGTGTTTTTATCATATTGCCAAATTATTTTCTTTTGCAGACTCTTGACTGTATGAGAAACAGCAAAGTGCATTTATGTTTTGTAATTACTTACATTTGAATTATACAGTGATCCTTTAGATGGGCTAAAGCTAAATGCATTCATGGTATTTGGATTCTCGTAGTGCGGGGATTATATGGTGTTTAAATTAAAAACAAGAATTACTGAGAGGCAACCTTCACTACATATCTTGAGAAGAACAGATTACAGAGGTGCAACAGTTTACTCATTTAAACATGAATAACTCATTACCAATGAGTTAACTACGACTTTTATATGCAACCGATTCTTTGATGAGACCAAATGGAATATATTACATCTTGGATAGTGTGCACTTTAAACCTATGCCAGTTGTTGCAACACCACAGCATATCATTTTATAGAAACAATTACATCACTAAGCACAATGAGTCTCTTCAACCTTGCAACATAGCATTCTGGGTAATGCAGTAACATCAGCAAGACAGTAGTAGAGGAAAATAGCTTTAACAGTAATGATTTGAATATTTGAAAACATAGACTATAATGTGTAAATGCATTATATTTTGTTAAACAAAACATTTGTAAAGTAAATTACAAAGTTAACAAAAGTCACTTCAAAGTTCCATGTTGTATAAATGTGCCTGGCCTCTGACCTCTTGTTTTTATGTGGTTGCTCAGCACCTCAATGTATTTTAATATCCTTGTGATTTAAAGTAATGGTTATTATATCCATCAAGATACAATGTGGTTTCTGAAATCACAATGGCCATTGGTCGCAACAGAGCTGTTTGTCCCCCTGGGGCTTTGGCCCAGTTGCAGCTCCAACCCCAGCTGTTATACCCAGGTATTGCATTGGGGTTTATCCACAGACAACAGTGGGTACTGTAGTCCGCAGGTGGCAAAGAGTGTTCAGTAACACTATTCTGCATATGAGTATACATAGAACTGCTATGCACATAAGTCAGAAACAGCTTGTGTTCCAATATGTCAGAACATACTTTAGAAAAAGGAGATTTAAATTGGTTTTCTGGTTGCAGAACAAAGTTAATTTTTGCACAAGGTGTTTCAAGAAAAAAATAAATTCGGCAGATGCAGAGGTTATGCCTTAGTTTATTGCAAACGTGCAGCATGCTTTAAACCGTATACGGATTTTGCAGATGGCTTGTTTTTTGTTTGATATGATATACAACAATAGATGCAAAAATAGCAAGCAATAGACATAGTTGTACAATTTTCTGTAATGCTGCTTGGTCCAAATCACTGCTGCCATCTAGTGTCTCATTGTCTTTTTCATAACACTCACAAGGTTGAAAGGCTTGCAACTCTTGCAAAGAATGCACATTTACACATGTTTGTGAAATGTCCAGGAAAGAGCAAAATGGTGTTACAATAAATCACAATAATGTTTAAGGTACTGCTATTATTATAAAATCCCCAAGTAAATAATCAAGTACGTTTAAAGTGGTATTACTAAGTAGTCAGATCACTGCTGACCTGGAGTGCTGGTCGCTGGATGAAGAATTTATTATAAATTTCAATGTAAGGTAAAAACATAGTCAACAGTGATCATAACATGATTTCTTTTTTAATTTATCTACAAAAACAAGTTGGTTGAGCTGAAACATTGACATTTCAAAAGGGCTGTTTTTCTCTATGCCAGGAGTGGGCAAAGTTTTCTTGTATGGGGCCGGTTTAATAATTTTCAACCATGTGGTGGGCCGGTAACATATCCAATGTGATGAACATTACCTTTTGCCATACTGCGCTGCCCCACAGCACCCCCCATTCCTCATACTGCGCTGCCCCACAGCACCCCCCATTCCTCATACTGCACTGCCCCACAGCACCCCTCCATTCCCCATACTGCGCTGCCCCACAGCATCCCTCCCACACTATGCTGCCCCCACAACCGCCTCCCTACTCCATGCCCTCTGAAGGAAGGGGGGGGGCGCTATCCTGGTGCTCCCCTCTCTTTCTTCCTGTCCCCATCTACCTCTTCCATGGCAAGTGTGTGTCTGCTGCAGCACTCAGCGCTACAGCGCTCCTCTCTCCCTCCCCTGGCAATGATGTAACTTCCTGTGATCACAGGAGGACCCCTGTATGCTAAGTGCTGTAAAAGAAGAGGTAAGTAGATGGGCCGAGCCAGAGAAGGCCGCTGGCCGTAGGTTGCCCACCACTGCTCTATGCTAAAGGTGGCACTATACCACACATACAATGGAGGGAGCTAATGTTTTCAAAAGGCACCAGATGTAAATTGGACAGTTTTAGAAATTAGTGTCATAAATTTTGGGGTAGATAAAATCCAGAATTTATTCCTTGGGTAACAAGGGTAGAATGCTAAAATAAAAAAAAATTGTGGCGTTATTTCAGGTAGGTAAAAATAATACTTAATCAAAAACCTATTGCTAAGGAAAGTAACAGAAACATAAATGGATAAAAGTTTATTGGTTCATTACTCCTTGCACTCTGTCTAACTCTCCCACCTAACAAGTACCAAGGCATCCCCATACCATTTGTTTCAAAATGCATTTGTTTTCACTTTGTAAAGCTGCATAGCCCCAACTCACGAATGTCAGAACAAAACAATGGCTCTGGGTGGGTATTTGTTTAAGTAACAGAACAAAGTTACCTGTTAAAATCAAGGTGATGAAACGAGACTAGTCAATCAAAACAAGTCTACACTATGTGGAATGTCTATTATAAGCTGTTTCATTAACTTTAAATCAGATTAATAGTACAAAAATACATTTCTTAGTGTAATGCACTTTTCCCATGTCTGTCTTATGTTTGTGTTGCTGAATTGTACAGCGCTGTGTAAATCTGTGGCGCTTTATAAATAAAATTATACATACATACATACATACATACTCCAAACTTTCAGCATTACATAAATTGAGGGAAATCGAAAATGCAGCCAAAAGAAAAGAAAATATTGCTAACAGCGAAACAGGTCTTATTGCGGTGAATTGGTCGAAATTACCTTTATAAATTTCCCCCTAGGTGTTTGTTGCAGTTTTACTATAAATGCTTTTGACATTAGTGATCATTTTCTATGAGAAAAAAAGATGATGGGGATTTACATTGCTTTATTTTTTGAGAATAATGTAACATTGATGAATGCAGAAACTTGTAGTGCAGGAAATCCACCTACAAACAGTTTTTTTCTGCGATATGTTGGCAGAATTGGTTAAATGGTGTTTCATCATTCAGCGAGGGGTAATAATTATGGAAACAGATAAATAAAGGCTGCAATGAGTCAAATGAATCAATGACAGTGAGAAAAGGAGGGCATGAGCATGGAGAGGCTAGAGCAAAGAGAAGGAAAGATCATTTGAAATATTTCTCAGCAGCAGGGAGATAGTTTTTAGGATCCTAAATAGTTTCCTTATTGCACTCTTGTTAAACTCCTTCTTAACAAAATTCAAAAACCATAACTTGGGAAAAGCAGAACTAAGCAGCAATATTAAAATCTTTGCAAAATCCTCAGCTCTGTTTCTCCTTCTCCATGAATACCTTTATAAATTCCTAACTCGGGCCAAGGGTAATTCATTCATTAAGCTAAGAAAGCCTTGCTAAAGAATCAGCTGATTAAGAGGATGGTAGGGGTGTTTTAAAGGCAAAATAGGACATGAATGTAACAAAAACTTGAAGCTAACAGGTCTCAGGGATCTGAAATAATAACAGCCATAAAAAGTATAGGATTGTTAATCAACGCCCATCCTTGAAAAGCATAAAGTTATGCAGCGAAGATGAAGGAAAATGCAAGTAAATTAGAGTGCAAAATCAATAGCGGAAAAGATTCAGGAAAAAGGACATACCCATTAAAGAAAAAGAAAGATGACAATTCACAACAACACAGCTTAAAATCTGTCTTAATCACTTTTGAAAAGCATCATCATTGTCCATAAGGTGGATCTCCAGCTTACATAGTCATGACATCACTCAAAAGGTCAATGAGGGAGGAAAAGATTCTGGCTCCCAGAAGGGCCCACTGCTACTGGGGCCAGTCCAACCCTGCCTGCTTACAAAATGGTGAGCTTCAACAGCAAACATAAATAAAATGGGCACCATGGATACTTACACAAATTTACACAGAATTATTAAACTATATGAGCAGATAATACAGCAATAAGGATAAGAACTTTAAGTTCCAGTAATGAATAATATCCAGCAGCAGATATAAAAACCCACAGAGATATTCACAGAGGTTTCTTCCTACATTGATGTGTAACTACTGCAACCTACAACATCACCTATCCTAGCTACACTACTCTTGGTGAAACTCTTCAGTACCTCCTAAAAAGCACACTTACAAATTCCTTCTGTCCCAGCAACATCTGAAATATTCCTGGGCACCTAATTCCAAACAGGATATCCCAAACCAAATGTAAGGGGCTGCATTCAGACCTTTTAGCACATCACAAGATTTGGGATATAAAAATTATGTATAACCCACTATAGAACCTTGAGTGAAAGTTTGCAAAGTAAAAGTTTGGTTGATATTTTATTATCATATTTCTCTAAATCCACGATGACATTTTATTAGGAGTTTGATGCCGACAGCAAGATTTGTATCTGTTGACCTGCTCAGTTTCTTCTTGAAATAAGAAAACCTTGTTCAGGAACACCAAAAATGTACAATGCTATCCTGCATGATATCCATGCTGCCTGAGGCATAGCAATACACTATAACATTTACAGGTACACAAAGATTTTTAAATGCTCATTTCCATCTTAATTTTCTCTGCCTCTCACTGTGCTTAGTGGATGGATGTTATGGATGCTTAAAATGAAATGACCTCCACTGGCATCTTCCAAGTGTTTCTTTGTCTTTGCACAAGGGAATGGTATCTGCAATCCTGTTGATACTGGAGAATAAACTAGAGTCCAGTCCTTTCCTGAACTCAAGGCAAAATGTAGTTAACTTACTTGCATACAATGTGGGTCATTTTCATCTGTTGTGTTGTATAAAGTGAGAAAAAAAGATGCACTCAACTGATTCCTTTTATGGAAAAAAAAAACATTTATTGCGGAGTGCACAAAATAATAACAAATTGTTTCAGGGTGGGGTTAACCTCCCTTCATCAGGTGTAACAACCAAACCACACATCTTTACATAGTGTTATCAATTAACAAATGAGTGGATTCCAATTAAATATAATTGTACTTAAAGTGTCAGTGCATATAAAGTACATTATTATACAGGTATATATACCTGGCACCCTGTTACAAGATCATTGTTCATAATCAGCTTAAACAATAAACCATTATAAATTATACATATTGGCTTAATTTACATGTATATTGTTATACTTAGGGCCATAATCAACATATATTAACATAATACATAGTATAACATACCAATACATAATTATAAAATGGATTCAACTGACTAAATTGAAATCTTACCTCTTGGAGCACTAGCACTGATTTTCATGTCTATATTTTATATTTAATCAACTATTTATTCTAATTTGTAATATTTTTTATTTATTTTCTTATTTAATTGGCACCTATAGGCTAATGAACTGACACTTTATGCTACTGTACTTGTTACCCTCCTATCTGTTTATGTAAGTTGTCCTCCTATTTAGATTGTAAGCTCTATGGGGCAGGGACCTCCATCCTCTTGTTTCAATCATGGCCTGGCGCTTACAGTAATGTATATTCTTGATTATATGCTTGTAATTTACTTCACTTGTTCTTTGTTAGACACTTCCCTTGTCTGCATTATAATTGTATTGTTGGATTGTACAGCGCTGTGTAACCCTGTGGCACTTTATAAATAAAATTATACATACTGTAAGGGATTAGCCCACCCTGTATCAGGGATTTGCAACAATTGACACCCAATCTTTGTTCAAAACAACAAAATTACGGC
>JAKJJM010006026.1:0-12817 GCA_021901965.1 Pipa carvalhoi
AAAAAAAAAAAATCTATACAAAAAGGTCTCTCTGTAGCATCTTGTAATACAAGCATAATCAATCATATAGCCCCACCAGTTAATGATTTATTGCTATGTATAAATCAATATCATTCACAGAAAAGTGATTAGTTAAAATAAAAAATAGTAATATACTTTGCTCAGAAGGAACCCTGCAAAGTTATTCAATTGAACATAGTTACTCTTGTATCACTACTAGAATCAGATTAAATACAATGTATCAATTGGTATAAGGAGTCATTATTCCTGTATCTATTCATCAACTATATCGGTAGAGAGATGTCTCCAAACTCATTCATATGCCAGCAAATGGGCATTCCAACAAGTCAACATTAATCAAATACAAATCGTAAATGAATTGGCTCAGTGGTTAACACTGCTGCCTTGCAGCACTGAGGTCCAGGGTTCCATCTGCATGGAGTTTGTATGTTCTCCTTGCACCTGCGTGGGCTTCCTCTGGGCACTCCGGTTTCCTCCCACATTCCAAAAACATACATCTGTGTCTGTTTATGTGTGTGTGACTGAATAGAGAAACTATATTGTAAGCTTCATGGGGCAGGGACTGAAGTAAATGATGAATCTCTGTAAAGTGCTGCGTAATAATATAATGAAATACAAAATACAAAAAAAAAAAAAAATGAATGAAGCGCAAGTGTAGGGGACTCCAATACATACATGCAGCAAAGCAAACCAAGAGCATAGCACATCTATTTGCAAGCAAATCAACTGCACACAGAGAACATATCCAGAAGGGGCCACACACAGACCTGACATCCATTAAAGGTGCAGCACTCCAATGTTCTACATAATATTGCAATACATCCATACAGGGGATCATGGGAAAGAAATTATGAAAATAAACGTGGTATATATACAGCATATATTCCTACAAGTCCCCCTAAATTATTAAGCAAAAAATAATAAAGAATACAACAGAAAAAAATTATACATAAATATGTCAATAAAGGATGGAAATTGTAATTGACCCATAAAAAATTATGTAAGCATTAAGCTAAAATTTATTACACCAAAACCCACTCCCAGAAAATTAGGGATTACTATAAGTATTCTTATTTCATCATTAAACTTACATATTTTATTTTGTTGACTTTAATTGGTTCTAATTATCCCTTATTTGATATACATCCCTATTCTAAACTATTTTATGGTTAGGGAATAGATTACATCTTTTTAATAGGCCCGAAAGGACGCAATTTCATCTTTTTGGGTTTATTAAACTGTGTCATGAGATCATCCCGCTGAGATTTTGGTTTTCAAATTCGGGAATTGGATGTTTCGATGGAAAGGTTTAGTAGCCATTGATACCTTTCCATCAAAACATCCAATTCCGGAATTCGAAAACCAAAATCCCCTCTAGATCATCTCGCACGGAAATCTTGTGAGATTAAGCCTGAGTATTTGAGTCTTTACGGGCTTAATAAATATCGCCCTATGGAGCACAACGTCAACAATGCAATAGAATTAGTAGCAATAGAAATTGAACAATACTGCAAAACAAAAAGCGCACCCACACTATATAGTGCCTTATCAAAAATACGAGTATAAATCTAAAAATTGAGAAAATCTCCCAAAGTGAAAAGTCCAAAATAAAACAAAAAACATGTGAAAGATTCCGTGTGTTAAATATAAAAAAGACCAAAAAATCTTCGTGAGCAGATACAAACAGAATCTCTCCAGCTGTGAGGAGGCTTACCAGATAGTAGTATCAATTGAGCAGAAATTGAACAGTAGCGGTCACACAGGGAGGAAAAGTGATGCATAATATATATATATATAAGTGCATCGAGAAAATACGCCAGGGAAATGCGACGGTGTGTGTTTGTTATGCATTTTTTTTTTTTATACAAACAAGACACACCATACGCTAAGGCGAACCTGGCCTAAAACACTTGTTATTTGATTGTCCGTTTGATTGTAAAACCTCTCTGGAAACAAATTATTGCAACTTTACCAACAAATAACAACAATCCAAATTCCATTTTTTCCACAAGTGATTTTATTTGGAATTCATGACACAACATTTAACAGACCATTTAATGTTATACTGCAACACCTCTTGATAGCAGGGCGCATTCTCTTACTCCGTAACTGGAAAACCGACAACATACCTTCCATTGCACAAATGATAAAAGAGTTCAATCTCAATGCTAAATACGAATAAGCCGCAGCATTGGCAGTCCACAGAAAACGTTCTTGAATAGCAGATTGGACATTAAAACGTCTCAGTGCGAAGCCTACAGAGGAAAATGATTAAATAGTGTAGGAAATTTACAATGTAGAATGAATATGGATACTTACCTTCACTTCACCACCCCCCCTCCCCTTTTTTTTTCTTCTATTGTCACACCCTTCACTTCCATTTAAACATACAAGATATATGCTGAACTATAATTTTACATTACTCGTTGCTCAATGAAAACCCTTTAGTAAAATCTCTTGGATACAATGTTTGAATAAAAGGTTTAAAAATAAATGCAAGGGTGCTTTAAACTTCATACACCTACCCTGTTCAAGAGATTGTGAATGGAGTTTCAAGGTAGTAGAAAAACATGACCCCTCCCCTTGTCTTACAATTGTATTAAAGTTTTTCCAGCCTCAGGATATCACTCAGAATCATATGGGTCATATTAAAATATACAGTCCAACCACACAGATTAGAATGACTTTTTGTACCTTCACACCAACCTTAGTGGACTTTATATATTTTTGTTTTCCAATAATACACAATACTTAAGGGGGTATTTATCAAAGACACTTCAAATCTATTCGCCACTTTTCGCCTACTTTTTGATGACTTTTTTGGTTGCAACTAATTTATGAAGTGTCGAATAAAAATTTTGGCAACTGAAAAAGATAGATATCGAAAAAAGTTGCCACGTTAAATCTACCGCATTTTACACTGACTTCAATGAAGCGTCTTTTCAATTGTGACTATTTTCAATATTGGCGATTTGTTTTTACATTGTGAAAAATTACAGGAAAAATTTGCACAACCATCTCCCATAAAAATAATGGGTTTTGGCCACCTTCAATCTGGACAACGCTTTTTCAATGTACTTTGTCACAAAGGCTTAATAAATATCAATATTGGCAACAATTTTAACAATGTTGACAATTTTTTATATAACGCTTTTCTAGTCGTAGTAACTTTTTGTAGCCACTGCTACAAATCTGTTGAATTTTTTTGAAATTTTGATAAATATCCCCCTTAATCTCTTAATTTCCAGAATAAAATGTTAATCTTAATTTTTTTTTAAACAGTTTATTTTTCTTTAGTCCCCAAGAAATACATTGAAGCACGTGTCAAGCCATTAGCTAATGGGTGAAACCTAAAAATATAAAATTGTCAACTTTGGTGACATCTGTGGGGGCGCATATTATTAGGGCGATTGGGTTGGGTCAGTATAGAGCCCTGTGCAGGATAGCTGTATGATGCATTTTTGTAGTTGTTCGCCATCTAGTGGTAAGAACGGGCAATGATATATCTCTATATGTATGTGCTATCTAAGAATGCACTGCCATCCTCATATTTAATAGTCTGCTCTAGCTGCCCCTGCGGTACCGTCCATTTTATCAGACTACCCAATTATTGTTTATCCATTTTATAGGCTTGATCATCAGTAATACATCTCTCCAAGGGTACCACAAGCACTGCCGTCTGCGCCCTCAAGCTGTCTCCATTGCAGCTGTACCATCCATCCTACTTCCCACAAAACCCTCAGAGAGCAGATCTCTGGCCCTAATTGCCTCCAGCAGTGCCGTATTCCTGTCGCCTCCGGAATAGCTGTCTGTCCCCGGGTGCCTACCCCCACAAAGGGTTCGGATTTGTTTTGTTCATCACTTCCAGGGGCCCCACCCATCAGAGCTGTCCCCTTTTCCTCAGGCTACAACCAACAGATCCTCTCATCTAGCTTTCCCATCAGTGTCACCCACCCACACCCCATAGCCTGTACTTAGCACCCAGCATTCCAGTCTGCTAATGAATAAATGAACTAGACTGGCGGATGTTTACATTTTGGGAAATCGGGTTGTCACATGGGTGGATGCGTGACGTCACTTCCGCTGGGAACTGTGCATGGCCTGGATCCGGGAGGTGAGATATCGGAGGTGGCTGCTGGGTTGGATAAGGAAGGAAATGCTGGACCGGGGGTGGGATATTGCACAGGTTCTGGATCTTTTCCTTTGTGCCACAGGTGTTTGTTGCGGGAGACGGGTCCGGTGTTATAGTTTGGGAGGGGTTCATGGGATAGAGCTATGTAAGCCTGTGTATGTGACTGTGCATGTGAGGAGACTATACACCAGTGTGCAGGCCAGTGGTTAATAAACATTTGTATAAGTGTATGTATGCCAGGGAGCTGATTTTGCACGCTGTAAGGGTCATGACTGAATACAGGTATATGTGTCAGTGAGCATGAGTGGGTCTGACAGTGTATTGTGTTTATATAGGAATTTATATCACTGACCTGCTTTCTTCTATAGTAACACCTGTCACTATCCTGTGTATTTGTAAAGGGATGCCTGTCGCAGCCCTTGTACGGTTGTAAGGGGGGGGTGCCGGTCGCAGGCCTGTGTTTGATATACCCTGCCTGTAATTCAGTGGGAATGTCATGTCTGGAATCCACTGGAGTGCTTGGGTGGGCAGTGCTTTCAGTTGCCAGGGCGCTTGGTATGCCTAACGATCACTAGTGTTGTTGCATGCAATGTTTAAATTGGCTATTTACACAAGCAATTATTTCCTGATAAATTACTTACGTGCTTCTTTTTTACCAGCACAGAAAATTGTGGCCACTGGTTTGGAATTCCACCGACTTACATCTTTTCACATACTCTGACACTGGTTGAATCACTTCTTGATATCTTCTATTGCCATTGATATTTTCCATTCCCTTCATGAAGTCGTTCTTTGATATCTAGGAATTATGATCTGGTACCCCAAGCCATACTGAAGACAGAACCAGATCAGAACGGGTGTTTTTTTACAAAGAGGACCACGCAGAATACCAGAATTAATTTAACTACTTAGATAGAAAGGTAAGTCAGTAGAAATGTGGTGTCTTTGATTAACAGGATACTGATACATGGTGAACTCTTACCCGCATAATATAATAAACCACTCAACAAACTAAACTGGAAAGCTAGCCATAGCAAGATTAGATGCAATATATGAAATAAATATTTAAGTAAAACATTAAAAATTAATGTGCCAGGCACTTCGCAATGGTCATTAATTGCCCCCTCCCTTCCTCTTTTCAGGCTGTTTTTGGGAAATATGCCTTCAGAGGCATGATTATAGCATGCAGGGATTGATTATACTTGAGGTTCATTGTGATGCTGCTGAGGTAGAAAATATTCTTGAACGCTGCCTAGTCATGGCTGAGAATCCAAACCACACATATCTGCATTTGCCATTTGAGAACGCATGCTGCTGTAGATGGCCTCTGATCACTGCCATGCATGGGGCCCTGTTTGATCCTTATTCAGTCTTAATGGCACGTTCCAAACTTATAGGTTTAGAGGAGAACTAAAGCTTGAAATTAAACTAAGCTAGTTAAAACAATACCTGGAGCTAGTTACAAAATGCTCACTGACAGCAGCAAATGTGCCAGCGTGTTTAAGACTGAAAGCAGGATTTGTAGCACTCAGAGTGAATTAACCAGCTTTAAGCTACTGCCTAATTGCAGGCATTGGCGGTGCAGATGAGCATCTGTGTCCTCATGCTCAAATCACATATGCGCAGTACATATTGTCTCACCTGAGATCATAGGTTTGTACTCAAGCTTAGCTTCCATGGAGAAGATAAAAACTAGTAGCGCTTAGGGGAGCATTGTAGATTGCTGAGAGCACCAGTTAAACAATATAGAAATAAAGCATTACATTAGTAATTAAAATAAATTAATGTGCAGCTGCAGAGACATGGGTTTCCTTTTTAAACTTTGTCTGTAAATGCTACTGTAAAATGAGTGATTTTTTTTTTTCAAATTTAAATTTTTATTTAATTTTCACTTGAAACATACATTTAGATTTTTTTGCATTTTAGTTAACATTTGCAGTTTCATTTTTAAGCATTTTCATTTTTAAGTATTTTCAGATTTTAGTCTGAAATGCATTCAAGTATTATTAAAGTATTATTATTAGTAAAGTATTATTAAAGTCAGAAACAAATACGAAAGCTGTGAGTGTGAAGAAGAGATAATTAAGAAGGGAAAATAAGAAGAAAAGTACAGTTAGCATAAGTCTGTAAGCTTAGGAGAATACAGGTCATATGAGGGATATTCAGTATAGTTGTATGTTTGTTAGGTTACGCTGTTGTGCTTAGCAGAAGGAGTGGGCTTTTTTATCACCCTTGTTTATTGGTTATTGATTTTGGTTCCCTCTTATTTTGTAGTTATACCACAGACACCAAAGTTTGTAGTGCTTATACGTGGCCTCTAGGTCCTGTGCTATCACTGCCTCGTATTTTGCATTTGTGTTGATTTCTGCTAAGATCATCTGTACATCTGGACTGGTTTGTTTCCCGGATCTGGCTATTGAAATTCTTGTTGCGATTAGTAAGTGTTGAATGATATTTGTCATTGGTTGATTAATTATATACTTTAATTTGAAAAATAAATCTATAATATCAGACATGAAATTATCTTTACATTTTTTTTCTACTAGTTATAAGAAAATATGTAATTTACAACAGAAAAACAAAAATATTATATGCACACTAAATTAAAATAACAAAAAAACATTATTAAAAGAGGAAAATACAAAAATTTAAAGTAAAAATGTATTACTTTGGGAAAACTCATCTAATAAGTGTGTGCTGATTGCTGATGTTGTTAGAAGTTTAAAGTTATAGGTTTTACAGAGTACTGGCAGAGTGTAGCCATTGCAGGCAGTGTGAAGTTGATAAGCTGTAGCATCCTGCCAGAACTTCAGTAGTGATGTAATGGGTCCAGATTTGCATGCTTAAGGTATTCAGAATGGCTGCCATGAGTCTGCAGAACTGTGCAAAGTTCAGTGGGACAGTACAGGGCATACAGAGTGAATCTAGAATTGTTAATACAACAATTTAGAAGGCACCTTTAGTTCTTCTTTAAAAGGATTACAGGTTTTAACAGCTGATAGACAAAGACTGTACAAAACATCAGTTGCCAGTACTGGCTGGGTAGTGAGACAATGAAAAAACAGTATTACAGAAAAAGGGCAGTAGAGAATTAGAGGAATGCGCATTTTGCTTTTATGGGGCTTATATAACTGCTTTTTAGGCCTTGTTTAGTTTCCATAAAGTGTCAAAATGTATTGACTGTTTATAAGTTTGGATTTTGAGATGTCAGTTAAAAAGCACCTTTATGAAATTATGCATCTTGCAATGATCATTCATACAAAAAACAGTCCCTACAGAGACCAAGAAATAGGAGCACAAAGGGAAAAAGAGGAGAAACTTAGAGGAAAACTCCTCTAAGTGTAGTATAATGACCACAAGTTGCAATGCACCTCAAACGTGTGATATAAATATTTGGGTATGTATAATTTTATTTATAAAGTGCCACAAATTTACGCAGAGCTGTACAATTCAGCAGTTCAACATAAGACAGACATGGGAAAAGTGCATTACACAATACAAGTAAGTAGCTTACAAGCATAAAAACACTTGAAGTGCTGGGTTATGATTGACACAGGAGGTTGGAGGTCCCTGCCCTGCAGAGCTTACAATCTAAGTGGTAGAAAGACTACATACACAAACAGAAGGGTAATAAGAGCTGTGACAGTATGCTGGGACACTGGTCTATAAATACATAAATAAATAAAGATATATACACGCACACTAAGCATATATAGTTAATTAAGGATACAATACAATATTTACATAAAAATCAGTGCTAGTGCTCCATAAGGTAGGAGTGAGAATACATGCAAACTTTTAATGGTGGGGGATATAAAGTGAATACAGTCACCTTTTATCTTTAGGTACCCCAAGTGTGATTGCACTTAATAGAGAGCAGAGTATCAGAATACATATAAGTAATTAAATGTTCAAGCAAAATTATTGCTTGAAGTTTGTAAAGATGTTCAACAAGACTCAAAATGATTCAACCTTGTGGGTCTCCATATAAGGATAGGAGAAAGGAGTACAATCATATGGTATGTTTAATAAATGAAAAGTAGGTACTCGCATAAAAGCAAAGGAAAAACTGCATGCAGAATAATAAAAGTCCTCTTATATGGAATCCCATATGGTTGAATCGTTGTGAGTCTTGTTGAACATCTTTTATAGATTTCAAGCAATAACTTTACTATACAAATATAATGTTATAACAGTTGGCACTGCTGCCTTGCTGTGCTGGGTCCTGGGTTCAATTCCACATTGGACATAATCTACGTGGAGTTTGTATATTCTCCCTGTACTTGTATGGGTTTCTTCCAAGATCTCCAATTTCCTCCCACAATCAAACATATTAAGTTAATTGAAGCATGACTAAATTGACCCTAGTCTGTGTCGGTCTGTCTATCAGTTTGTGACTAAATAGCGAAACTAGATTGCACGCTCCATGGGGCAGGGACTGTGGTGAATTATTAACCTCTGTAAACTTCTGTATAAATGCTCAAAAAAAAAATAATGTTGCTGGCTTGTTATAGGCATCTTGCATTCACACAAACAGTCTGATGTTCTAATACAGCCATACTGACTCTGAGAGTAGCTTTAAAGAGGAGACACTGTCATACAAAGAATACAAAAAAGGGTGAGAAGATACATGACGTGAAATTATAAGAGACAGTCTAATAGCTATTATTTTCTTCTTTAGATCCAGCACCATGTGTGACTCTGATATCCTGCATTTCCGGTTTGAGCAGCAAGCAGGTGGTGTCCTGCACAAGATGAATATTTTAAGAGAGCAGAACCTCTTTTGTGACGTTTCCATTTACATCAATGATGCAGAGTTTCATGGGCATAAAGTTGTCTTTGCTGCTTGCTCTGCCTTTATGAGGGATCAGTTTTTGCTGAATCAGTCTAGACAGGTTCATATAACTATCTTGCAGAATGCTGAGGTTGGGCAAAAGTTGTTGCTCTCTTGCTATACTGGGGTTCTGGAAGTGAGAAAGAAAGAACTTTTAAAATACCTGACAGCAGCCAGCTATCTGCAGATGGTGCACATTGTTGAAAAATGCACTGAAGCACTTTCTCGATATTTACAAAATGAGCCTTGTGTCGATACAGAAATGGAGCATTTAGCAAAAGACACTCATGGCTCTGTTAACCTAGAGACTTCAGACAGCCCGGATAAAGATTGTGAGATTATTGAATTATCAGAGGACAGCCCATTAAACTTGGATTTCCAGGTGAAGAAAGAGGACATTGGGCAGGGGCAAATGCATAGTCCTGTGTCTGAAAAACATGAGCTTTCATCTGTGGAAATTGACTACAAAGATAATGACATTTGTATTTTCAGGATGGATTCTCTTCCCGAGAGTGCAAACAATGCAGACAGTGAGCAGTTCCCCCAACCTTGCACCTCTTCCAATTCTAACATGTATTTCTCAGAAACTCAGCATTGTTCAATCAATTCGACTGTGGAAAATCGCATGAATGAACTGCCTGGCAGCCAGTTCCAAACCTTCCATGAAGGAGGGGAACCATCTTCTGGTATAGTACAGGGAGTACCAACTGTGGCTGAAGGAGTTTCCTCATGGCGCCACCAGTGTCCTAAGTGCCCTAGGGGGTTTTTACATTTGGAAAACTACATGCGGCACTTAAAAATGCATAAATTATTTTTGTGCTTGCAATGTGGAAAAACATTCACCCAGAAAAAGAATCTAAACAGGCATATTCGTGGGCACATGGGGATTAGGCCCTTCCAATGCTCAGTATGTTTGAAAACTTTCACTGCTAAAAGCACTCTGCAAGATCACCTGAACATCCACAGTGGAGATCGACCATATAAGTGCAACTGCTGTGATATGGATTTTAAACACAAATCGGCCCTAAAAAAACATCTCAGTTCAGTCCATGGTAGAGCTGGAAGTGAAAAGCCAAACCTGGACTCTATTACCAAAATTACTATAGACTATGATTAAATGTTTCATGTAAAACACAGCAGCTTGGAGACCTGGGTTATGATATGGTTTTGATTTATTTCAGAAATCCAGTATTATAACTGTACTGTATATTGATGCTTGTTTACCCTTTTTATGAATGAAATCAGGTGTTTATATTTTCTAGTATCAAAAGGGTAAAATCATATATTACTAACATTTTATAAACTTTGCACATATTTTGGGGCATATGTCAAGATAACCATAAGTAGCACTGAGGATGATTACTCTACAATATATTTATGTGAAGCTCTTGTTTTCTTGAGTGACAACAAGATAGTTTTTCAAATACCTACAGGATGGGTGGGTTATATAATAAGTACCCTGTTATTATAACAACACCTAAATTACATCATTAGAAATAATTAAAATAAGGTGTTGCAATAAATACACAAAGCTGGCTTATTTATTAACACAAACTATAGAACACTATCTAGTAACAAACAATAACACTTCTCAGACGGAATGTCTAAAACATCAAAATGGATGTCTTGTACTGTTAGGGAGCAGCATGATCCAGGAGCTCATAACTTCATCTGTTTAGTCAGAACTCAGCCCTTTAAATTTTATTTTTTATTTATCAATCTATCATATATATTGATTTAATAAGGGATTAAGCCAAAGTTTATTTCTTCTTTAATATAGTAACTTACAAATTTAGAAATAAGACATATGCAACATTAACATTAGAACTCTATCCTGAGCAAAGCGAACTAAATCAAAGCAGGAAAGATTCCTGTGTAGCCTTAAAGAAAAAAAAAGACTGAAAGAATAAAGAGAGCAGATTATAGATCAATGACTTGTCAGATACAATTTGAACAACATAACTATTTTTTCCCCCTTTTTGAAAAACAAAACACAGTTGTGACCACAGTCCATCTGATTCTGTTGTACTACTGCTGGACTCAAAATAGTCCTGATGTGCATACAACTACCCAGTTTGTGGTGCTGTGGGAGATATCTGGAAGTATTAGGAATTAAACTACTTGTAAAACAGACTATGTCAGTAGGACTGGTTTAGCATCATTCTATTTATATCTTACCTAAATGGCTGTACAGAATGCAGTGGGATTATGAGTTTAACCTTCAGAGTTGAGGGACGGCCACTTAAGAAAATACGAAGCCTGTTTTTTTTATCACGACCTACTATCTAGATAAAAATTAAACGGGCCCATAGTAATAGTATTAATAAAGATATGCTAAAATAAATACTAGATTGAAAGTCTTGGCAAAATTGCACATAGCAGAAAAGTATACTTTGTTGATGAGAAACCAACACATACCCAGAAAAAGTTTCTGATACTCCCTGTAATAATTATTAAAAAAAAAAGATTATTAGCATTGATTCATCTTTTCATACTATATTTTTGCAGTTGACGTTTCAGTTATAAAATATATGGTCACCTTTGCTTCTGTAATGCAGAAAAGCTTGTGATTATATATTATTATTGTGATGTTTACAGTATATTCTACTTAAACCACTATAAAATTCTCAGTCCAGACTCCCTTGTGTTACTGCTACTTACAGTGGTTTTAATATTCCTTGACTAAAAAAAGGTTGTTTGATGGGCCAATGCAGGATAAAGAAACTACTAATGATGTGCTGTACTCTGTGCTAAAACTTGGTTTATTTATTTCTTACAAAATTACAAATGCACATAAACCAAGTGATCACACTCATATGGTGAGGTGTGCTACAGTAATTCTCTTCCTGTTCTTTTCAGCTTTACTTAAGATTTACACAGTGATCCTAAAATCTAATTTTGGAGAAAAAACTTAAGCTACAGATGTAGGTGAATATAGGGTATCCAAAAGAAATTGTTTCAACAGGAAAAAAACATTTTTTTAAACAGATACTTATCAAAATGTTACTGTAATGTTAAGTATTTTGAATGTTGTATGTGTATTTTTCAAGGAGAATTCTAGGCAAAACTTTTTTGGTTTGGTTTTAATGCTTCTGTTTTCAAAGTTAGTGACAATTCTTCTAATATCGGCTGCTTGGCAAACTTTTCCATTTAAAGACTAATGTTTAAAACAATGTTACAAATGTTGCATAGTGTTCTGTGCATCAAATGCAAATACCATGCTGCAGCCTGTTATAAAAATGCTATGTTCTTTTATTTTAAGAAATTATGTGTTTGGCACATCATGGATTTCAGTAAATATGTTCGAGTTGCTGGCACATGTAACTGTTAATTCAGGATGTAATGGGGGGAGCAAACAAATTAATATCTGTATAATGAAACAATGTTTCTTTTGAAAAGATATTTAAATATCTAAACCTAGGTTTTAAGCTATAGTTCCCCTTTATTTTCTTTTGGAACATATAGTCACAATGTTTTTTAAGTTTCAAATCATAGATACTAGCTATGAAATACTAAAATACTGTTGTATGCTAAAGAGCAGACTGTGCAATGTTTCTGATATATGGAGATGTGACAATGGTAAGATTTATCTAGATTAAGAGATGTATAATTTATTTGATTGCTGGTTCAAACAGTTCTTTTTAGCACTAAACATTTTCTTATACATGAAAATACAGTGCCGTTTTGGTAAAGTAAGGTAGGCAAATCACAACACAATGAAATACCAAGATGAACTTCATAACTTTTTCTGAATTACTTTTTTTTTTTTTTTTTTACAGTGATTTATATATATATATATATATATATATATATATATATATATATATATA
>JAKJJM010006032.1:0-15466 GCA_021901965.1 Pipa carvalhoi
GCTACGGATCGGTACAAATACCCGATTTCCATATTATGGAAATCGAGAAACACCGATTTCCATAATATAGAAATCGGGACTGCCTTTATTAAGCCCGAAAAGACAACGGTGGAGCCTTTTTGTTCTTAATAAATACCGCCCATTGGGCGAAATTTAATAAAGTCGAAAATCGGCCGATTTTTCGATTTGTGCAAAATTGAAAAATTCGCGGTCGCGATTTTATCAAAATCGAAAAAAGTCGCGGTTGCGATTTTTCGACTTTGCACAAGTCGAAAAAGTCGCGGTCGCGAATTTTCGACTTTTCACAAGTCGAAAAAGTCGCGGTCGCGAATTTTCGATTTTGCACAAGTCGAAAAATTGAAAATTCGCCCGCGATTTTTTATGATTTTAATAAATTTCGCCCATTGTGTCACAATGCACAAGCCATTGCATTTTCCACTCATCTACATTATTATTATACCATCTCCATGGAATATATGTATACAGCATACCCTTTTCCTATTTAGTCTGGTACAATTTATATTAACTATGTTAATGGATTTCTAAGGGAAGCCATAGAAGACTCGGAATAGGTCATACTGATATTTATGGGAAGGTCTTGTTTAATCAACATAATTATTTTTGAAAGTTAATTTTGAAGTTAAAAATGCCATTTCAATGCTTGGCTGCTTTTGCTGTTTAGACATATTACAATCGATGATTTAGACTTTAATGGTGGCTATATTTCAAAGCTATACTCCTATTGTCCTTCGAACTCTTTTCACTTGGCAACGAGAGAGGATAATAAATGAAGTAGCCTATTGCTCTTTAGTATTTTCCATATTCATCTTAACTCGGATGTTATTAGATGAAAGCAAGATAATGATAGGATTGTGAGTTTAAAGGTAGAACAGAGCAAGCTATGAATTTCCTTAGCAATATACTGACTTTTATTTAGCAAGGTTTCAGTTATTAAATGTCACATTTTATGGAACAGATCTACATTTCTAAAATCACACAACTGAAATCCATTTGAATCTTTGCTTTTCATAAGCTTCAGAATAGAACACAACTGAAATTGTATTACAGTCATAAAGAACTTGGCTTTAGAAGCAAAGTACAAGCTGGCAGGTAAAGGAAATCCCAGAAGTTCCTAATATATTTTGACCTTTTTTTACTGATTTGTAGAAAAAAATGCTGTGAGGTAGGAAATATTGTGAATGGGTTAAAGGAGAATAAAAGTCAAGCCCTGTAAAAGGCTGTTTTGGATTATGGGAAGGAAATAAACTTATCGATGGTCAGAGGTGGAAGTATAGGGGGTTGCAGGGGTTGCAGTCACAACTGGGTCAGAACCCTCAGGGGGCCTGGTCGCTTTTCTGGATCAATGTGACTCCTCTGCAGCACCCAGAGTGTATCCAGTAAGTGTGGGTACATTTTCATTAATTGTTAGGGGGGGCTCGATGCTGCAGAGCAAAAGAGCCCTGGTGTTCAATCGGCCAGGATATCTGTTATTAGCTGTTCCTCTCTGGTAAGTGATCCCACTTTACTGTCTTCTGTTGGATCTCCCCTTACCTAGACACATGTGGAGAACCACAGTTTTACCTAACCAGGTCTCTGTGCATGCTTCTGCTACCAGTGCACTAAAAAAGATAGGGCAGTGTTTTTCAGTAGAGCTGCATTCACTGGGGGAAGGAAGAGCACACCAAACATCTGACAAATGTCTCCATGTTCAGCAGACGTACCATCGCTAAGTTTATTCCCTCACTGTAAAGGCTAACTTTAGTTTCCTTAATGTTTCAAAAGTTGTCTGATGAAGGGAGGTTAATGCCCCCCTGATGAAACATTATGGTTCTTCTGTGCACTCCGCAATCAGTGGGGGTCCCCCGTAGCATGAACACAGTTGAGAAGCAATGTCTTTCCTACAAAAATTGTCTGGCCTAAATTGCTCATTCCTTCATGTGATAAAATAGGGATGACCCAGACTGTCTGGTTTTATCTTGTAATACCCAGTACACATGCCAAGACATGGCATTCAGATTTCAAAAACCTGAAAGCCAGACACCTTAGTTTAAAACATTATTTGCAGTTGCATTCTGGGGTCTTTAGGACTTGGCACTGCCACAGACTGGATTAAGCTTTAAGGGCTGTCTCCATTTACATACAGCACAGGCTAATAGCAGGGAGAGCCCCAAAAAATGCAGGACGGCACCCTGATGCAAAAAATGTATAAATTAGTCTCTAATCTAATTTTGTATGTGTCATTTTAACTAGGACCTCCATAGGGTATAAAAGGTACTTCACTTGGAAGTAAATTGTTTAGTCCTTGGCCTCAACCATCTGGTGGCAGCATCCAATCTGCTTTGGGTCAGACAGAAGCCATTGTAACAGATCATTTTAGAAATGAAAGATGGCACCAGCTATCTGGGTATCCTTTGCCCCAACTAGGATTTGCAGTGGGTTTATTAATCCCGGCATTTTGGCTGATTGCAAGTACCTAGTACAGGTAGTACTCGACTTACGACGTGGTTCCGTTTTAAATCGAATTTCGACTTAAGTCAGACCACGTTCAGTACAGGGTACAGTGTACTCTATTCTTCCGCTGCTGAACGTGGTCCGACTTACGACACGAATGCGTAAGTCGGAATGAGGCATCGTATAAAGCGTCATAACCACGAAATGATGCAACTCGAGACCGTCATAACCCGAGGACTACCTGTATTGGGATTCAGGGCCAGATTTTCCAAATGTCTCCGAATGTGCCTTTGCGAAGGCATTTCCGCAAAGTACATGAGGCGCGCCACTGAAATAGTCGCGGATGCGCTTCATGCACTTGAAGAACAGGTGAACAGAGTTTCTGCGAGCGGCAGACAAAACTCTTTTCAGGGATGATGTCAGCGGCGTTAAATTCAAATAGCCGCACTCAGCTAATAGAATTTGCCACTGCTGACGTCATCCCTGATGTCAGCGGCTCCTGATTGGCTAAGCCAAACCAAGAAGTGCTGGGGAGAGATGAGTCTCCCCAGCGGCTGTCGCATTGAGCAGCCAGATGTAGCGAGTGGTGCACGCATGGAAGCATCTCTCGTTACATTTACTAGACACAATGGAAATCCGGAATTCCGAATAAAAATCCAGAATTCCGAATAAAAATTCGGAAATCCGGATTTTCAAAATCAAAAATGCAATTTTTGAATTATTTCTATCGAAAATGGCATTTTCGATTTTAATACATTTCGCCCTTAGCCTCTATCTGTCTTTTTCTTTCTAAATTTATCTGGGAAATACAGTAACCAAATGGCAGACCTACATGCACTGTATATTTCAAAAGTTGAAGGAGAAATGTAAAGGTAAAAAGTGCAAAATCCTGCCTATTAACTCTCATTATTTTCTCCAAAATAAATACAAATATTTTGAAAATATGGTTCATTAATAAAAAAAAAAAAAATCTAAAAAAAAACCTATTAAAAAATAAACTATTCAGGATCATGCACTGATAATAGGTTTCATACATTTTATCCTTCTTAAATGAAATATATAACTGCGATTTTCTTTTTTCATTTACACTGCTGTGGAGAGGAAATTATGGATACAATCTAAAAAGCCTCTTCAATGTCTAGTTGTGCTTTCATCAGCTAGGGATAAGGGAATGCTGCAGAGCAGTATAGACATCATGACATCCCATTTATGGCCTCTGCAGATTTTCCGCGGCAGGAGAGAGAGAGAGACTAATAGTGCCCATTGACAAAATAACTGCAGCACATGGTGTAAATAAGAAAGGCTTTTTCTCTTGATAGAAATTATGGGCTAACTTATCAACAACCACCTCAGTGTTAAGCAATGGAATGTAACACTCGATGTAACAGGTAATTTAACAGCTTCTGTTCCCATCGATCACGGGGAAGGAGCTTTCTATGGTTTTCGGATGCTCAGAATTATTTTGCACAATACATGGGCTTCTACAGGATATTAAAAATCTTATGATCCACAAGTGAGTCATAACCAGCAAACCAATTACATTTCTTTCTCGCTCTTTATTCAAGGCACATTTAATAGAGAGGCATCCAGACAGTGAGATGACATTTCCAGGCGACCTACGCTGCTATTCTTTGTGCTGGGATCTTTACCTTCTTACCTTGGGAAGAGCTTTAACTTTACAGCAGTGTAAATATTAGGGAATACTGAATGAATCAAAGGCATATTGTAACGTTTTATTTTAATGCTGTAAGTTGTGCGTCTATTGTAATGTGTTTGCTCAGGGCACAGATTTAACTATATCAGTGAGCCGAGCAATTGGCACAAGATGTAGTGTCCTATAAGGACTTGACATACTTACATACATATTAAAGGCTGTATTGCACTTCCTTGGCTACAATAGAGTATATCAGAGTGTAAATATGTTATTATACTTTGGTGCAGGGAAGGATTTACCTGTTTTCTCACCCTTTCCACCCAGTACTGCCATCTTTCCACCAGAGTAAAATAAATATGGTAATACTGATTCTTTGTTATAGGTAATACTCATTCTTTGTTGTGGGATAGGGCTGCTTTTGGTAGGGATGCAGTGGAATTTCATATAAAAGACCTGGGTTGGAGAACTTGAGAGTTTCCCCTGGTGAACTGGTACTTGCTTTGAAACCTGGCAAGTTTCCAGGTTTGTCTAGGTAGGCATCTATCAGTGCACTATTTATCCAGTCCTTGTTTAATTTCTTAAGGTGATTATGGTAATACTGATTCTCTTTTATAAGCAGAGTTGCAGAACAGCTATTTAATTTGAAAAATCATTTCCCATCCCCTCTTCATGCTTTGTGGCTTTTACAATGATTGATTCTTAATGCATTATCTTGTCAGTTAAGAATGGGTAATATATGAACAGGGCAATCATTTACTAAGGTCCAAGGGTGAAATTTATTAAAATCAAAAATAGCGTTTTTGATATGCATAAATCGAAAACGGCATTTTCGATTTCGAAATCCGGATTTCCATTCTGTATAGTAACTGCAACGAGTTGTGCATGCATGCGTGCACCGCTCGCTACATCTGCCTGCTGAATGCCGGCAGCCGCTGGGGAGACTCAGCTTTCCCCAGCGCTTCCTGGTTTGGATTAGTCAATCTGGAGCCGCAGACGTCCCGGATGACGTCAGCGGCTGCAAATTCAATTAGCTGAGTGCTGCTATTTGAATTTGCCGCCGCTGACGTCATCCGTGACGTCAGCGACTCCGGATTGCATTTACTATACAGAATGGAAATCCGGATTTAGAAATCAAAAATGCCGTTTTGATTTATGCATTTTGAAAATGGCATTTTCGATTTTGATAAATGTTTAAGTCGAATTTCATAAATTTGAAAATTTTGATTTTTTGTAAATTTCGCACTAAGAGTCTCATTGACTAAAGTCCGAATTTGGGAACTGCTCTGAATTCACCTGTTTGACTTCGCCACTTCAGACTGGTGAATTGTGGGGTTGATGGAAAGGCTCCAATGTTGCATAAGGCAACTATTCAGTCAAAAGTGTCATTTGCGACTGCAATTAAATGACAACATGACCTAGGGACAAGGTGACATAGAAATAGGTAGAATATTCACAGAATACAGTTAGTGGGATATGATGAGACTGACGTCACTGCCCTTCACTTGTCAAATTCGACTCATTCCACATTATTTATCATACTACTTCTATTTGACTGACTACGCCACGCTATGCATCCGACAGCGATCGCCGCTGTCAGCCTGTTTGACAGGTGCATTCTCCACTTAGTTAATAGTGAGAAGTGAATTGGCAACTATATTGTCGATGCAACTCGAATTGTAGTAAAGTGAATTGGACAGGTGAATTTGCACTTTAGTCAATGAGGCTCTAATAGTCTATCACAGCGATCAGCAGATAGCATAATGTAAGGCAAACTTTGAATTGGTTGCTGTGGCTTACTAGGCATCTGTAAAGTATTGCCCCTGTTAAAAAAATTCCCCTGTGTCAGCTGATCATTTTACATCATAAATACATCATAAATACATCACTCTTCCTGTTCTCTCAGATTCAACATTTAAATTTTCATGAAATTGAGTTTCAGATTGTAATCATCGCTAGTAGATAACCAATAGGAAACCTCTGTAAAGATCTGGAAGGTAAATGTGTATTCTGAACAAATTAAGAGTTTATGACATTCTGATACTGATTTTTCTACTATTGGACACATTTCTCTGCCATTTTTCATTGCTAATATATTCTTTATGTTACAATTTCTTTAATACAGGAAGTTTTTATACATGTACTTATTTTTTCATGTGGCCCCATACTGCAGTTCTCCTGATTCCCTCATGATGGCAATACTGCCTAATGTTTATGTTAATGAAGTGATTCCAAAGGGTCAGTGGTTTTACGAGACACAGAATACTAATCACGGCTTATTATAATTAATAAATGCAGCAAAAAATGTCAAAACTAAAACACATTCCAGAAGTAAATAATAATTGCTTTTTAATTTCCCTTTTTCTCATTGCAAGATAGCTTCCTCAGTCCTTAGAGAACAATTGTGATTCATTTTCATTATATTTGTCCTGGACCTAAGCAACTGCCCTTTTTCATTATACATTTTATATATCTTTACCTGAATCTGCAGTTATTTAAAAAAATAGATTTCAGTGACGAGTTCTTTCATAAGTGACAAGTATTCTCTGCAGTACTGATTAAAAAGCATGCAAGTATAAATAAATATATTCTGTATAAATATAGAGAAAGAACTGTTTGAAAAATATCACACGCTACACAGTAGCTGGATTTTCTTCCACCTGCAGCTCCTTATATGTACATAGCACTTTATCACTTCATAGAGATAGCAAACACATAATGTAGTGTAGTGCATCAGACCCAAACAAACAGTAATCTACAATAAGATGATAGGATCATTATTTCAAAATGAAAAAAAAAAATGTGAAAAGGTGGACATTGATATCATTTATAATATTGTACATGTTCTTGTGGGGATGAGCAGATGGGTGATTTGCAGCATGTGAAAGTCACTGAGAAATTGATTCAGTCAAGGCTTCTTAGATTAGCAGTGCAAGTTTTAGCACTTATGCTTACCTGTGAATTCTAAACTGTCTCTGGAGAATTGCTGTGTTCCATCTCTACAGTGTCAGGTATACACCAGTGCTATATAAAAGTCAAATGTTGCACCCTATAGGGGATAAGGTCACATGGGTGACTTTCACAGTAATCTTTTCAAGATATTTTATATATGGTGGAATCTGATGTTGGGCATACCTTGGGAGCCATTCCTAGTGGATAGAGATTGGTGGGAAAGATCTTTCACGGAAAAAAGAGAGAAGTATTCTTCTTGACCAGATGGCATGTATGCTGAAATGTATGGACATGTAGCAGATTAGAATACAAGAACTTAGGGTCCCACCTCTGGCTCCTCAACCTATTCACAAGAAAGGACCATCAGTGCCTGTCCACTCTGGTATCTGCATTGTATGTAACCATTACACAAGCATTTAAAGTTACAAAATTAAAAAAAGAAACAGATCTTTCAAGTTCAGCCTATAAAAAATGTAATTAAATAAAGTCCTTATATTATCCTTGTTGATCGAAAGGAAGGTGAAAAACCCCATTAAAACTTTGCCAATTTGCTTGATAAAAAAAAATATTCTGACCCCCCCCTCATTGCAACCTGACTGGATCAGCAAGTATTCTTATAGATTTAAATAACCCATTTAAGTAACCATCCAAAACATTTTCCATTAATTCTACTAGAACTAGTTCCTGTAGGAATCCAATTCCACAATTTCACAGCGTTTACAGTAAAAAACTCTTTTCACAGCTGGAGATCAAACCTTTTTTATTCCAGCCTCAGAGGGTGTCTGTGTGTCTTTTGTGTTGTCCTGAAAGTGAACAGTATATCACATTCCTGTGAATGAATAATCACATTTATTCTATTGAACATTGAATTAAACCCTTAAAGTAAATTATTAGCCAATTAAAGGGTGAGTTAGGATCATTGTGCAATTATGCTCTCAGGACCTAGTTATCTGGGAGGTGGGATAGACCACACTGATGATTGCCACAAGTGTAAAACACTAGAAATAGTCTGTTATATTACTCTACTATAAACATGGAGGGGGTTAGACACCTGCAACTACAGCTGCAAATGAGAATGCTTGTGTTTCCATGCGTTACCAGTGAGGCATGCATATGCTTTCATTTTGCATTTGGCTGCAGGTAGTGTTCTGTCAGTGACATGCATACATTGCTGCACTCACTAATTTGTCTGTTTTAACCCTACTTGTGGCTTTCCTCCCACACAGTCCAGAGAATACTGATAGCTTTACTAGAATGGTCCAATAGATTAGATCTCATTATTTGGTATTATAGGAAAATGTGCACTGACATTGTAATAGGGCTTGTACAGTGAGATGTTTTGTAACATTGCAGTGCTCTTATACATGCATAAAAGAAACCCTTGTTAAAAAGTAGTACACTGGGTACAGTACCAGTAGATTCATCTTGTCTTTTCTTTCAGTAGCAAAGGATTCACACATCTGACATTTTCCAGTTTGTGATGAACAACATGGTGTATGAATGCTGGAATGTTTGCTAGCATTGGCTTTTGGTTGATCTGTTTAAAGGCTGATTTTATTTGTGGAACACACCTCTTACTGTAGGTGCCAATGTGTCTGATGTTACAACACAAAGTAGTGAATAAGAGTCATCATCACCACACCTAAAAACCCCATGGCATGTTTTATATATATCATACACCTTGTATTGAATGCGGGAAAACTAATTTTGTTGTTTTTAATGACTTCTGGACATTGGGGTTATTTATTCTGACTTCAGTGTCCAGTGTAGAGAATGCAGAGACAGCAGTAGTTTATATAGGATGGTACAAATTTGTGGTTGTGGGTCTGTGTTCTTTGGTAGCTAGAAACAGAGACTGCCAGTCTCTTGACAAATAACTGGTTAACATCCAACCTTCCTCTAACTATAAGCCTAAAAATATCTTATATGGCAAAGGACTGTGTCTAGCCCCCTATGAGGGGTAAGGCAGCAGCCTTGTGTGTCTGGAGTATACTACTATGATTCTGGCTAGAAACATCCCTGGTAGGGCATTCAGTATCTGCTATATAAATGAACTGAATGGCACCTACCCTTAGCCATTAGGATATGTGTGACTGACAATAAGCAGACACTCCTATATACAGCAACAGCATGCCTGCATAAAAATATTTTATTAATTATCTGTTGCTTTTCAAGAAGAGAGAAAAGAAAAAAGCAGCATATGGCAAAGAATTCCAAGCAAGGTGGGATTGCATTATAAAAGCTAGTTCTGCTTCAAAGCACTGACACCTGCTTTGCATCCTACTGGGAGAGCCAACATGCAGAATTAGGCTAATGCATGTAAGACCCTTACTGCTACAGTGAAACTGTGTTTTATCATCTCCCAGAGTTCTCCCTGTCACTCTACTTGCATGAGCCTGTTGGTGCTTAAGGAGAGATCACTTGAGGCAGAGCATTAGAATTTGAAAGAAACAATATATTTTGCAATTAGTTTAACATATGTGAGCAGCGGTGTTCTTCTCTGATGGTAATTACAAATCAATTACACCATCGTTATATGAAGAAATTATAACTGAAGTAAAATGTGCAAATTAAATGGTTTTTGCTGATAAGGACTTTGCTGGCCAAAGAAGATTTGCAATTAACTATTGTTTGATTTTTTGACATTGAATTAAAAATAATAACATGTGTCTAGACTTCAGTACAACTACTAGGAATATCATCATTTTATTTATTTTTATACCTCTGGGTAATATCAATATTGTGTGTTGCATGCGGGGAGGGGGGGAATTCTGACAGATGCACCCTTGGCACTAACTTGACAGAACTGGCATTGATTGCCAGAGAAAAGAATGCACAACCTTGCAACCTTCAATTATGGCACTAGGAACTTACCTCCCTGAACCAGACTGGGGTCTTATCGCTTCTACCTTCTGCTCATATTATCTGAACTGCTGCCTCACTATATACAACTAAATACCTAAACCCTAGCTGTAACCTGTGAGAAACCCACTACATATGTTGGGTCACAAATTTATTTTCATTTTCAGTACAAACCACAAATAATATACAAAGTACAAGACTACAGACAGTATGAAAAGTGTTTCTATATAATAAATTATGAACTGGATTTGCTGCCATCTGCTGGTGAAGGTGTTAAAACGGCAGATAAAAGGTCATGCTATATAAAGTCTTTACCTGAGAGATTAGAATTTCCCATGAGGTACGGTATATGGTAGGTAGAGGTCATGCGACTTGGGCTGTGTAGAGGGTGTGCTCCCTAATGATAGTGTTCATTCTCTCCCAGACAGCAGAAAGGGAGGATCTACCCTACGAGGGGATTTTCCAATGTGGAAACAGCAGTGAGTGCAGTGTAATTCCCAACCTAGGAGGCAGTGCCATCCCCCCTCTCCTCCCAGCAGTGACATCACCAGCACCTGTCCACTGATTTTTGATTGGGCAGGTACTGGTGACATACCAGGAAGAATGTACTGCACTGTGGGGAGGTCTGGGTGGGTACAACTGGTACTGGGGACTTAGGGAAAGGGACCACAGGATAGGACCCTGAAACTAGGACTGTCTGGCTGAATACGGGACAATTGGGAGGCATGGTGAAGGGGTAAATCCCAAAGGGTGAAGTGGACATCCTGCCCCAGATAGGATATTCTGAGTGTCAGGGTTAAGGCTTCCCTTTTCCAGTAATTTACTGCTGATATTGCTTCTGAGACCAAGAGAGGGATCTGGTGAAGGCTGTGTGAAAACCTGCTGCTTTTCTATTTTTATTTATAATGAAAGGTGCTTAAAGGAAAATACTGCCTAACCTGTCTGTTTTGGAAATTAAAGAGTTGTGTAAAATAGTGAAATATTGGGTAAAAGTCTTACCAGGGCTTGAACCATATGAGTAAATCCTTGCAATATAAATCTATACATGTGTAATATGTACTTTGGCTGCCATTGCTGGGATTTGTAGTTCGGCAACAGCTATGAGGCTGTAGATTGAAAATTCCTGGCTCAAAACAATAACATCTTAGCTTTTCACTTCTTAAAAAAGGACAAAATTAATAAAAAAATCTTTTACTCTTCAAGAGCAGAATATTGTCTTTTGGTTTATAAAAGAGGATGGCCCAGTTTTCTAAATTAAATAAGTACTTTGCATAATCTAAACTATTATTATGTTTAATAAGAAGGATGTATAGCTTCCCTTTTTCATTTTAGTGGTGTTGAAAATGTTAGATGCAGTGTTACGGAAAATCCTTATCTTGCATTGCACACACTTCTGTGTTTCTATTGTATGTAACAGAGCAGATCTTCACTATTAACGCAACTAATACTGTCACATTATTTAGAGTATTGTCCTTGCTGAGGGAAGTGTTATACACACGGGTGGTCTCTTTCAGAACAAAAATAACTACAATGTAAAAGCCACAAAAGAATCTGACATTTAAAGTGCCCCATAGTGAATTTGCAAGCATTCCATTTCATTATCTCTTTGTGGCATTCCCCATCAAATGTGACAGCTACCTGCCAACAAGGAATAGGATGAGGAAGGATGTACACGTTGTTAGCTTGACTCACTGAGCCTGGCACAGATAGATTTTACTTCTGTAAATACACTTGTCTCATTTTGTGAATGTCATTCGCAGCCCCGAGTATCTGAAGTCTGTAGAATACATTTTAGTAGGCAATCTTGACCTGAGATTTGGTAGATAAGATGACAAACTTTATTTAGGCCAAAGATTACAATGAATATAACCTGGAAGTGTTTCAACCATACATCAGAAATACTTAGGAAAAAGGAAGAAAAGAAATATTTGTGTTAAAGCATTGTTTATTTATAAAATTGACTCTGAAAAGTTTATTTGGAAGATTTTTTTTTGTGGTTTATTTACATAATTACAAGGACTTTGTGTAGGAAAATAGGACTGTCTCAATGCAGAAGGTGACTAAGCCTTAGGGGGTCATGCTGTAAAGTGAGAATTTGACTGTTGAATTCACAGACAGCAGATTCCCATTATAAAGTCACAATTGCGACAATTTTCCCATTATAAAATCGCGACCGCGACAATTTTTTTAAAGTTCCAGCTTTGACATTTTGACTTTGTAAAGTCGTGACTGCGACAAAATTCTCATTATAAAGCCACGACTGCGACAGTAGCAGTATATTGCGACTGTGTTTAGCTGGTGAATTCACACCTTTACACAACAATTTGGACTTTACAGCATGACCCCCATAGAGTGTTATTGACTAAAGTGAGAATTCGACTGTCAGATTCTGAAACATAGCAAATCCGCAACCATGATAATATTCTGATAGTAAAGTCGCAACCGCGATAATATTCCCATAATAAAATTGTGAATTAGAGAGTCGCTGTCTATTAGGTAGTGTGTGACTGTCATTAGCTGGTGACCTTAACGCAACAATTTGGACTTTTGTCAATATTCCGCTTAGGCTACAGCTTTAATAGGTCCCTGTTGTTGGCACAAACATTATTTGTTTAAGTAAATGCATAATACATTGGTTTCTAGCTGTCATGCTGCATGTGGAATTGTTAGCAAACTCTAAAGATTAAAATCATCTAAATACAAAGGATTACTGCCAGAAAAAACAGTCAATTGATCTTGCCAGCTGTTGACTTTGACTTTGCATAAACTGATCAGATCACCAAATTATCCCTGAATACTAATAAATGAACTCCTCTTGCAGGTTTTACTTAACCATATATAACCCTGTGGCAATGCTACAATAAGTACACTCCTTTTTGCCAGACACCTATGAAAGCCACATCACTCAGTAGTGAGTTCAGATGCATTTTGTATGGTTGCTTTAATCCATTCCATTTTCCAATATGCATTTCAAATGATGTGCCTATCTTATAAGCAAAAAACTTTGTTTATGGGTAATTTTAGGGTTTCTGTTCATGGATTAATTACCATGTGGCTGGTCACATTTGCTGGGTGGTCAGCCTCTCAGCAATGCAGGGAAACATCGAGAGGCTTGTGCCTTATGGCTTCATGCATTCCTGTGTGCTCTGATCCATACAATGCATGCGGCCAGATCAATTTAATATGTTCATTTGTCCAAACACCACCAAACCCTCACTTATCCACAGAAAATAACCAGGTCTCTGTGACCTGTTCACTGTTTCACACCATTCTCTCTTAGGTAACAACCCTTTGCCCATGTGGAATCCCCCACAATGGGACATGTACCATATGATTTATTTACATGTATTTATTATGCTTATATGTTTACAAAACAATTGATAGTGGGTAGTGGCAGACTGATATATCTACATAAGTCTACCAATTTGTTAGGCTCTGGCAAAGCTTTGATATCTGGGGTGTGTTCCCTGGAGCCCATCAGATAGTCTCAGAAGCTTTAAAATGTCACCACCCCCACCCCCACCTTCAGTGCCTGATTATACAGGTTTGGTGGGTGGTTTGGGAAGAGAAAAGTGTGATTTATATTTTTACTAAAGAATATCACATTTCTGTATTTTTTCTATTTGGTTACATTTGTCGGTTTGGCATTATTTTGCTTCCCCCTTGATTATCTCCTTGTTTGTACTGACTTCCTGTTGTGACTCAGATTCAGCTTACCTCCGCTCCCTCTCTTGAACTACATTAGTTCAGCGCTATTGGCGGCCAAGCGGTTGAGTGCTTGGGTGGCAGTATTCCTCTGCGAGTTCCAGCTTGGTGCGGGGATTTTCCCTAGCCGCGCTGTAGGGCACTGTGCCTCAAGTGCATTTGGTTAAAGGGATCAGCCTTCTTTGTAAGCAGTCTTGTTGTTTCACGCTCCAGTTAAATGGATTAGTCAGTTGTGATGCTCTGTTATAACCTTTCCTGCCTGCCATTGGCATTCAGTCTGAGCGTATAGTTTAATTCTCTGCTCTTACCTAACACTACTTGATACAAACAAGCAAGAATCTCAATCAGAGAATTGACTTTCTTCACACTTGTCTCCAGGAAGTTCCATGATCCAGGATTGAAGGCATTTAGCATAGTTTGTGGGCAGTAGGAGCCACACAAGGTACTATTGCTAGAGAGTACAGATCTCATGCAAGAGAGACCACGCCATCAGTTCCATCTCAATGGATGTCATGCTTTCCAATTTGTGTAAGAGCCTTGACATATTGTAGTTTTGTTTAGGATGAGTAATGCACATCAGCAGTTGATATCTGGCCCTGTAATAACCAATGACAGACAACCAGACTGTAGAAACACACAAGTGTAGAAGTGTGCTTCAGAGAGAGTCATTCCTGTCTGAAGTGTAACAGTGACCAAACTAGATTAGAAATCTGCAGCTGTGAGAATGACAAACGGCAAGGACTTCATTCCACAGACAACAAGAGAATGTCTGTTTTACTGTGAGCAAGTCTAAAATACATTCACAGTATGAAAAAAAATCATAATTGTACCAAAATTACACAATATACAAACATTATGAAAAAAAACCCCACATAACACAATGAGTAGATTTAACTGGATGAAATGTTATTTTGACAATGCTGTCTTTGCTGGAAACCAGTTGCAAAGTTGGAACAAACAGAATCTGAATGGCTTTGATGTTTGTTGCAATTTGACATCTCTTAGGGTTTCCCTGACAGCCACATTAAAGTTTCATGTAGAAAATCTCCAGTACAGGGACATCTTTGAAAAGCATAACGCCAGTAACCTACAAGGACCAGAGAACTCTTTCATTTAGATGCGCTGGCAAACCTTTAAGACACAAAAAAAGGAAGCTGTGATGGACAAAATATGACACACTCTTTATTCTGTTACTTGAGCAATGGCTTGTAACTGCAGTTTCATGTACAGATTTACAGAATAAAACTAGCCTGGTGGCTACAGGTTCCCGACTGCTTGTTTGATACTCAATAAATAAATAAATAGTAAGGGATCTAGAAAATCCCAGATGCTTTGTCCCAGGACTTTCCAATGGCCACTATCATATTAACTGAAAAACAATTTCATAGAATGGTACATTATATTAAGCCATGCCTGCATGACAGCATATAAAGCAGGCGTTAGGCACAGGATACCGTGCAGCGATCCAACAATATTCATAGATCTCGCCAGTCTGTTGTAGCTGTAGGATCATACAGCAGCAGATGTGGTACCTAGATCAGAACAGCAATATTTATACAGGGTATAAACTTGAAATGGTCAAAATCGACTTTTTTGAGTTTAGTAAATTTCACACTAAATGGGATATTTTTATAAGCATTCTAAATATTAATAATGAGAGGTACATATCGTATGAGAATAACATGTCAGAAAGTAAAACACTCAGACCACTTCACCACTCTTATTAGATAATCATCTCATTTATTAAAGGAGAACTATAGTGCCGATATAACTGCCCACATACATATAAAACTCCTTTATACTAAACCAATTGCTGACACAAATAGTTAAAAAAAGGTTTAGGAA
>JAKJJM010006036.1:0-10650 GCA_021901965.1 Pipa carvalhoi
TTTTTTTTTTTTTTTTAAGATAAGAAATGATGAAATCATGGTTTTCTCAAAAATTTAGCAGTGGGAGTGGCCTAGTCCATCTCTGTTTCCCATTATCAGTGGCCCTGGGCCTATTTAGAATATTTTTTTATATTATTCCTATTACACCATACTGCCAGTTAATAATACTCACATTGGTGTGTTTCTGGCTTCTTCAGTAGAAATTGAATTGATTGGTAGTTTGAAATGGACCCCCAGCTTTGCCTGCACAATTGAATCCTGTTGCCCTGAGTGGTGGATATGGTTCTTCAGTAATGATGTAGGAGTCATCCACCGCTCAGCGGAAGTATATATACCGGTATGGGAACCACACCAAACTCTACAATGGGACCCCTCTCCACATTCCCAACCATGGGCTCAGTAGCAGATTAGAAGCGTGTATCACTAGCGCACAAAAATGGAAATGGGAAAATAAATAAACAAATAGAAAAATGAATAAACATTTAAGCCAATGGAAAAAGTCCAGCTCTATAGCCGTTGTAGAGCTGACAGAGTCTGCGCGGGGCCATCGGCCGCTGCCTGTAAGGAAGCAGAAGAGGCAGGGCACTGATTCAAAAGCAAATTAAAAGACAAGCAGCTTTTAAAAACGGGAATAGAATCGCGATTCCATGCATGTTAAAGTTTTACCTACAGGAGCATCATTATTTGAGAACAAGGCTATCCTGAAGGATACTATTTTGATTACACGTTTGACGCACCACATATATCTGGTGAGTGCGCTGCACTTTGGGGGCTCACCCCCCTCATACATCAGTGGATTGGGCACAGTTGCACTTTGGCACTATTTGGTTGATATTTTCTACGTTTTATCCACCTTTTATCCATTTTGTCACATTTTATCATGTGTTTTGCATTTTAATGTGTGTTCACAATTTTTTTTGCACTGTACTAGCACTTATTGATTGGTTTAATGTTATGATATCCCTTTGCTATGTTTGTGCATTTTAATCCATCTGCATAGTTTTAGTCCACTTTGTGCTTCCCGTATTCCTTTTCTTGTTTTTTTCCTGTTTTTTTGGGGGGGGGCATAGAGACAGTTGCCTCTCTTTTTTTGGGTCAAGCATATTTTTAGCTTAGTACTCCCATTTTTATAGGTTTTATTATTCTTTGGGCGCTACACCTTTTTGGAGAATTTTATATTCACCTTTTCCTTCAATCTTGCTTTATGAGTGAGTTACAAATATCTTTACAAAAGAATGTTATTCCTTTATAGCCTGCTGCAGGCTTTGGTGCAGTATAAACAATCCTTGTTTTCATCAGTGCAGCTTAGTGAGTTTATTGGCCCAGTGCCTGAAATAGGTCACCTGTACAAAGGCGTAAAAATTGTGACTTTATGCAAACTACATAACTCCAGTTACAAATAGATAACGGAACAATGCCGTTTATATATGTGTCAAATAGAAGTATTTAAAAATTGTAGATATTAGAATAACATTCCCATCCTCAGCAGACCCTGAGCCTCTGGATGGCCTGCCTTAACTTGTACTGTGCATCCCCCCTTTAATTACGAATTCATTATTTCATTTGTTCATTTTATGACCTGAATTTTATTCTTCAGGGTGATATAATAAGGACTAAATATTAAATTACTGTTACAAAGTAATGATGTTTATCCCTTTAACACTTGTCAATCAAGTAGTTCCCATTAAACTGTCAGAAGGAGAATAAGTTAAATATAAATGTCTTGCTGCATGTGTTCCACTCCTACAGCAAATTATTAATATGTAATGGGTTACTGTGTGTATATTGTCGATTGCAGAAATTACAGTAACTGTAGATCTGTCGTCTTGGAGCCAATACTTTACTGGATTTTTTTTTTTTTTTTACTGCAGATCTCTTCCAAAAATGGAGTTGGAATTTACTAGTTTTTTTTATAAGTTGATTACTGTTCCGTGCAGCTCCTTCCAAAGTAGCCTTTCGTTACATGCCTAGTTATAAGTAGAGTGTTTGTTTTCTCCTCTCTGTACTGAATTCTTTATCTGCATTAAATACAGATGATTTGGTTTTAAAGTAATATTTTAAAAGTTGTGTGTAGGTGAACGTAGATCAGAAGCAAATACCTGTAGTTTTTCTGCATTGATCCAGTAAATTGATCAAATATTAATAAATAAACATGAGGCAAACAGTGGTTTAAAAGAATAGTAATGCAAAAAAATGAAAATAAGTTTAAATGCATTTATAGTAATTTATATTCAGTCTTTGCTTCCAAAAATTCGAAATTGTCTATAAGGTATGGTGTTTAGTTACTTAACTTTAAAACAGGCTTTTAGACACAGGGCCAGGACTAGGGGTAGGCAGCCGCCTAGGGTGCTGCAGGAGGGGGGTGCTATCTTGGTGCTTGCCCCCCTCATTTTCCCTGTCCCTACCTACCTACCTCTTCCCTGGCTCAGCTCCATCTGCTGTAGCACTTAGCGCTACAATGTTCCTGTCTCCCTCCCTTGGCCCCCAGCAATGATGTAACTTCCTGTGATCAGGAAGCGGTGGGGGAGGGAGTGAGGAGTGCTGTAGCGCTAAGCGGTGCAGCAGACTGGGCCGTGTAGATAGGGACAGGCAAAAGGATGGGGGCAAGCACCAAGATAGCGCCCCTTCCCCTTCAGAGGGCATGGAGTAGGGAGGGGGGTTGTGGGGCAGGCAGCACAGTGTGAGGAATGGGGGGTGTTGTGGGGCAGGCAGCACAGTGTGGGGTATGGGGGGTGTTGTGGGGCAGGCAGCACAGTGTGGGGAATAGGGTGGTATTTTAATAATTGCCATGCCAATCCAAATGGGAATTTATTTATTTTTGTGTTTCTGGTCCTTTAATGCTGACCATACCTGCTGCAGTGTTTAGTGAAATATTCCTTAAATTTGCCTACAATGACAGATGATCATGCACTTGATATTGCACAAGTACAAAGGTACCAGATATGTTGAAATGATTTTTCCAACATGCCAGAAACCTGATTTTCATTTCAGAGCTATAATTGTCAAAAGCCTAGTGCCGTTTTGTAATGGTCTCACAGACATCTGTAGGAGTGCAAAGCAATAAACCATTAGCACACGAAACCAATCATAAGAAAAACAGGCTAAATCACTTGAAAAAAAGGTGTTTTTTGTAACAATAGGTAGGCCACAATGAATATTCTGATATAAATAACTCCATGTATGGGCAGCTTTATTTAAAGTGGTGAGAGTAGCACTTTACTCTCTTCCTTGTCTTCCTTATATCTTCATTTATTGCTCTGCCACATTAGACATTTGTTTTTCATTCTATTTTATGCTTTGCTGTAAGTCTTTTATTTTCCCGTAAAAATTTTTTTACAATTCAAGTCTAGCGGCCATCTCATTTTTTATTTAATGTACATTTTCCCTACTTAATTGAAGTCATTTGGGTTCCTGGAAGAGTTTCCCCATCTAAAGTAATATTTCTACCTCCCTGAATGCATTTGTACTTTTCCTTTCTGTAATGTGAGACACTCCTGATTGCAGCTAGCTTTTCTACTTCATTAGTAAATATTTCATTGGCAGCACATTTGCTTTTTCAGAACTGCAGTCCAATAAGAGTTTTAGTCTGTGTGTGACATGACATGTTCCTGTTAGATATTAATATTAAGAGACTGGCCAACTGCTGCCTTTAACAGCAGCTATGAATGATTTCATTATATTTACCTTTGGTGACACAAACTAAAAATAATCATACCTGAAACTGACTGAAAATGGTAAAAAAAAAAAAATAGGAAACAAAACTACAAGACTAGATTTTATGCCCTATTACACTACAGATAATATGCTTCAAACGTTGTCCACTATTTGTATGCAGGCACATATTTGTGGAAAAGCCACACAGGCATGACTTGGCAAGATTACAAGGGGTCAGCACATTTCCATGAAGACATAAATTAAATGTATATGCTGGATTTACCACACACCCAGTAATGGATTCCCATTTTATTCATATCTGGCAGGTCCTTTTCTTTATATCCCTTTAATTTCCCCTGAGGTAGTCCCGTATGTATGTATAATTTTATTTATAAACCGCCACCAATTTATGCAGCTCTGTACAATTCAGCAATACAGATATAATACAGATGAAGCTGGGAGTGCATCGCTGGAGCTTACTATAAGGTACTTATTTAATATAGATTTTTTTTTTTTTTTTTTTTTACAGCTTTAGTTCTCCTTTAAAATTGAATTCCTGATTTGTATAGTCTTTAATTTCATCTGTCAACCAAACAAACCTCTACCTCATCCATTTGTTCTCTCTTGAACGTAAGATAATTCATATTCATGAAGTGCCCCAGAAAGCCCAATTTGTAAAAGATGACTGTAACTAGCAGAGAAAGCGAGACCACACAAACCAATACAAATCTGGAGCTCAACTTTAAAAATGACATGACAGTACTGCAAAAAAATAACTCTTAGGCTAATTCAAATAGAATTTTCATTTTCTAGTGTTACGGTCCTTTAATTGTACCATGTCCCTGTAGAGCAGTGGTACAACCTTTTATGGACCGCGACCCCCGCGATAACTTCATCGCTGGGGTGTGACACGCTATGTGATGTTGCGTCACGTGATCGCTGAGCGGCAGTTTGGCGACTCCTGTGAGACGATCGTTCGACCCACAGGTTGAGAACTGCTGCTATAGAGCAGTTTGCTAGATCAGTTTTGGATAATCTCTCCTTCCTTTTTACTTTTTTAGGGTTCTGCCGATCCGCTAAACAGTGCTTTTCATCTAACTTACAACATGGTGTTAAATCTCCTGCGCGTGGAAGAAATAAACCCCGAGTATATGTTGGAGAAGTCATTCTACCAGTTTCAACATTACCGAGCCATCCCTGGAGTAGCTGAAAGTAAGACTAGAATTTCTTCAATGTTCTGTGTAGAAGAGGGAAAAATTTTTTATATTAACGGTTTGTTACAGATATCTTATTTGCTTGGTTATGTAAATATATCTAATCCTTCTTGTTTAAAAACCGGTTATTAACTGTTATAGCACACTATGTTGTATAGTGTAATGGAGACTACAATATTTTTCTATCTGAGAGATCGCTGCAGAGTGAGCAATTTCCAGTTTGTCAAACAGAATATTGTCTTTGTTACAACATTACCAAGGGTGAACCCGAGCACTTATTAACAGTTGTCTCTCCATGTCCTTTGTGAACTGATAAAACTGCTACCTGACACTCTAAACCAGGGATCCCCAAACTACGGCCCGCAGGCTGCATCCGGCCCCGATCGCACTTATGGTGTGCATAGGGATTTTCATAGTGGTTCTTTTTTTTTTTTTTATAGTTCAGCCTTCCAGTGGTCTGAGGGACAGTGAACTGGCCCCCTGTGTAAAAAGTTGGGGACCCCTGCTCTAAACTGTAAAGGAGATACATTGAACTAGTTAACAATAGCCTGCAGATACTGTGTACAGTACACATTAGCTACACATTAATATATTACATAATTATGTGAGTTGTAGCCTTGTGACATGCTCCTCACATGAAATGCAGTCTTAATCAACACGTGGCTTGAATGATTCCTGTGCATTACTCAGTATCCTTTAATGGAGACCATAACCGCAGACTATAAGGCCACAGATGTAGTTGACTGAGCATAAAAGGACAAAGTAGCCAATGTGTGATTGGTTTTTGGAGAGAAAATATTAACATGTTTTTGAGTAACTGTGCGTAGTGCAATCAATTGCTGTTACATTGCTGAAACAGTATGGTTATGCAAGACACACCACTTGTGCTTCTGTTTCCTCCCTTTGATCTGAATGGTAATAGTTGTTGTGAGGCCATAGAAGACCCTACATGTCCACTAATACCTGCGATTAGTGACCCCCCAACAGTGGTAAAGGGGGCATTGCATCTTTACTCAGGAAAGAACATGGCACTTATGGCCTAAACTATTACCACACGGGGTTCTTTGCTAGTTTTAGTTAACTACTTGTAGCTGTAAAAACTAGTTCTCATTGTTTCCTGTGGCACAATCCTTAAAGCCTACATATAGCAGCATCTTTCTCCCTAGGGTATAATGAAACAAATTTGTGATAAGCTACAAGGAAGTACAGCTAAAAGTAGTCCATATGGCCCAGGCCTTGGGAGTCCTGTCTGCCAGGGGTGTTCAAAGATAATCGAACTCTTCTTTCATTTTTCCTGAAATCAAATTAGGACTCCTTCTTGCTTGGCCCATGCTAGACATGCAGATGCACACAAAACTGTTTTTCAACATTTTCCCTGGGGCATGTCATGTGCCTACAGAATATAGATTGGCTTGTCCTCATTGGAAAAAGGAAGTAGTCATAGGCAGCTTCAAGTAGTAGTTGCAAATCACTGTCTGTCTTAAGTTGCAGCATGACGCAAGCTACCACTGCTTTCCTGTTCTTTCATGCCCGGCTGCTTGTACTACACAATCGGTGTAATTTTCATGAAATGTTGTGCAAAGCTTTGTTTTATAGAGGAATTATGCAACCATATGAGTGTGCTTTTCAGCAAGAACAGAGGAAGCCAATCCATCCTACTATCCACATGTGATTTTTATTAAATGTCAGCAAAAACCTGGCACCATTGCATATGGAAAAGCTTACAGCAGATTTATGAGGATATTTTTTTATTTTAGCCAATATTAACATCTTTGTCTCCATATTCACTGAAAAGATCCCATTACTTGTCAGCTTAAGGCAGTGTTTTTGGTGTTTATATTGCTGTGTATAGAACGAAAAAGCTTTCTCTTGATAATTGCCTTGCTTAAAATTGCCTATGAAATAGGGTTGTTTTCTTTTTTATCCTTTAAGATGGGAGTTCCATTTATTTCTACTTTAAAATGTTCTCATTCCAAACTCTTTAATTTTTAAATAATACAACTTTATTATTTAGACTCCAATAAACAGCTCAATACTGTTCCTTGTGGTTCAGGATGTGTAGTTAGCATAAAAAAAAAAAATGTACTGCTATGTCTGCCTTTGGACAGGTCTCCAAGCTCTAAGCTGACAGGTTCACTTGGCTGCAAAGATGAACTAGGGATTGTTTATAGATCCAGTGCACTGAAGGGGCATATTTATTTCTGTTTATATAACACCTGTATCTCGGTTATGATGCAAACCGGACCTAAAATATCCTTAATTGTTTTCATAAGTAGTCAGTTTTATTTGGTGTGCATATTTCTATACAGCCAACATTTTTAAAAAGGAACTAACCATTATGTCCATGGCCCTGTGGTGTTAACAATCTAGATACCCTAAACAATTATACACAGTGTTTTCACAGTTAACCAAAAATATTAGTCTGTCTTCTTTCTAAAGCATCATTATGCTTGATTTTCAGACATCTTAGCAGCAAAGCTTGCTGTGTTCAGATCATTAGAAGGCATATTGGTATATGTGCATTAGGAACCACGATCCACAATGCAAGGAAAAAGTGTCAGAACAGTAAAATGGGAAAAAAATCTTTCCTGCAGTGTTTATTCAACAAAGCAATTAAATCAAAAATACATGAAAGAATATTGTTAAGGCAAATAACTGTTATAATATGAATATTATCTGTCATAATGTATAGTGACTTGAGTAAATCCTGTTTTTCCCATCCCATTGTCTGTATTTATTGCAGAGGTTAAAAAACTAGAGGAACAGTACAATAGTATACAAATTCCCAATGAAGAAAATGTTGTGACTTACTACAAGATCCGCCAACAGCTTGCTAAGCTTGGGAAAGAGATTGAAGATTATATCCATAAACCCAAATACTGCCTGCCATTTTTGCAGCCTGGCAGGCTGGTTAAGGTAAAGGCACATCTCCTCTTGTGGTTTACTTGTGGAATTATTTTAAGCTATAAACTTAATCCGTTTAACCCAGCAATGACAGTACTGCAGCTGCCCTGCTGTTCTCCAGCTAAAACTTATTTTTATATTAATGCAAGATTATTTTAACAGCAGTTGCAGGTTTTGCATCCCTGAGTTAACCATGTATATGCATCATGGGTAAAGTGAAAATATTTAGTATATATTGGTCATGTATGAAGCAAGGGAGCTCTTTTTCTCTGTGCAAATCCTTGCTGATGGCAGAGAGATTACACATGTACTTAGTAGGACCTATTTATGTTAATAACAAAGATTGGACACACAGAACAATGAGCCCTTAGCCAAGGAAACCATAGGTACTTCAGCATGACCATGCAGTTATTCCAAGCATACACAGTCAGACTTCTCTCTGTATTTAGGACCATGGAAACCTTCAGCAGCTAAAATTTATTTGTCAGCAATTATGTATGTTAATAGCATTCCATGTTATGTAGGTATGCTGTTATTAAGATAGGATACAGAACTAAGCCTTGAATGGCCAACCTTTGCACTCTAGCTGCAGTTACTCTCCAGTTAATAGACATGACTCCATTACTTACATGTATTTGACCACATATAACATTAATCAACCATTTTGGTTAAAAACACAGACTCTGCATCTTGCAGATTACTACATTGACACCTGCGTCTCCCATCATGCAGTAACTAATCTGAGATCTCCTAGCCTGCGAACGGAGGTTCACTTGCACTATTGCTTTGAACTTTTGCGGTGTCAGACTGGATTGCCAGCACACAGGGAAAATTCCTGGGGGGTCCTGATAGTTTTCAACTGCACCATCTTGGTGTATTCTTGATTGTAGTGTAAAGAAGGTAAGATTATTGACAAGAGTTTTACAATACAAGCAAATGTTAGAGATTGAAGAGGGCAATATGAGACAAGAAAACAATCTTTTGCTTAATGGGCCCCCGATCTCTTGTTTTCTGGTGGGCTCGAGTCTGACACTAAACTTTTTTTGCATAAATTCTTGGGTGATTCACATTATTATAAATTATTACTGCAAGGAACATTTTGATGAGATGTCCTAATTTATTGCAATTTCAGAAAAGCAGATTTGAATATTTTTGTTCTTAGAACCAGTTTGTAACCAAAGGATTAAAACACTCGCCAGGCTAGAGCTCTTAACCAATGAGAGCAGTCTAACTTGTATTATCAGTATTGATTAAAGGGGAGCTAAAACCATTGGCTAGTAATATGAAGTTTAGTAATGTTTCACTGGTCATATCTTTTGTCGAAATAAGGGAGTAAAATATAAAATTCATGACTCAAATACTGCTAGATTTTGGTATTAAAAATTCAGCCAGTTCCTTTTCAACAGGTTTGACACTCAGTTATTAGGAACCTATTTAAACATCTTTTTAATCACTGTGTTCATCTTTTTCATTATACACCTTGTTTTTCTAGTAGAAACAATTCAATGTCATAAACATATACAGTTAAAAGTATCAAACTAGTCTTTGTTATGGAAAACTAAAGTTCCAGTGGGCATAAAATTTAGCCATATAGGGTTTTCCATAAGCTTTTTCCCCCCGTAATATTTTATGTTTTAGCTTTTGGTGTGGGTTTAGAGAACACATTTCTTTAGCAAGATTGATACAGGATAAAAAGGTTGGTTATATATTCAAGAGTCTGCTTTTTACTATAAAAAGATGGATGGATATATATCAAATCAGGTAGTGCAAGCCTGCAACTGCTCCATATGTCAATTCCAGAGGATTCTGGGTGTTAGAATTAATTCACAGCTAGTTGGCTTGCATGTTTTTAGGCTGTCTTCTGTGAGGTATAATTGCCACATTAAATCCCTGGAGTAAAAAAATGTATATAAAATATCCTGCATATTCTCTACATAAAAAAAATACCAGTACTGTAGTATTTTTCTTTCAGTATATATTGAACCGGATTATTTTAGAAGCCTTTATGTTATGATCTAATATGGCTCATCATTTCCTAGCACATGTAACTGTTAACGGATTAATCCATTGGGTTTAAGAGAATAGGGATCACATCTCGTAACTGTTTCTTGGGCAATTTTTCAAGGAATGCTCTCATGCTGCTGTCATTCTGCCAGGTGGACTTCAATTTTACTGCTTTCCATTAGTCATTTATTCATTTAGTAAAGCATTTGCAGAGAACCTGGTTTTACTCTCCTCACTTTGTAGAACAAATGATCCCTAGTGTTTCTTTTGATGAAATAGATTTGCTGCAAGAGAATCTTTCAGCTCCTTGTCAGTGCTCTTTCATATTGTGTAAATACACATCTTCTCTTTATTTGGAGTACCTCCTGGGGGAAGGATGTCAGACTTTTCTCTCTCCATTTTAACTTTCACCATCTGAATAATGATCCTGCAAATAACAAGTGAGTTTCTCCAGAAGGAAAGGAAATACTGTGAAGTTTAGAGTTTTCACATGATTAGTACTTCATAAGGGAAACCCTTCCAATTGGACTTTTGGAGCGTCATGTTAGGGCTCACTGGTTCTGTCCTCAGCCTCTACCAGTTTTGGTCTTCATGGCCTCTCTATAGGTTTGTTTGTTTGTTTTAGGAGCTGAAAGATGAGAAGTGTGTTTCTGCTCTTGACCTTTTTGCTGTAAAAGTGAATTGTAGAGAATTTGTAGTTAAGATTTAAGTTCAATTTCTTTCTATAAATCTTTGGTAAAGATAGGACAATGGTTATTTTGCATTTGTGCCTGTTTAGAGAACTATAGTCAGATTACATCTTTACATATGTTGTACTATACCTTAGTGAGAACCCATTCATCCCTGTAGTTGTTTCATCTGAAGCTGGATAATT
>JAKJJM010006129.1:0-11747 GCA_021901965.1 Pipa carvalhoi
ATTACTTATATGATGGTGAGAAACTGAATAAGCACGATGTTAATAGTTTACAACAGTAAAATTATTGTTACGAATTGGCCATTTATGAAGGAGTCGGAGCCGGAACCTGATAAAATCCAGGAGTCGGAACTGTGGCTTACCGACTCCACAGCCCTGGTTGAAGCCCCTATGATTTTCATAACACAGCCAAGATATCCAGGTTACAGGGTGAATTGTTCTGACATGATATTCTGATTAATGCGTTGACATGGCAACTACTTCATTTTCGTGAGTTTACATTACTTACTATATTAAAAAGCCAGAGGTATCATCAGTTCCTTATGATTTTTAGAGAACTGTTAGTGAAATCACTTTCTCAGGAAATTTTAGAGAAATGTCAATAAAAATCCAAGTAAGGTTCTAGAAGCCACTAAGACTACTGGATAGCTTAACATTCTGGGAGTAGCTCTGTCACAAGAGCAATTCTCCATTGTTTCTATTCTTGGTTTGACAATATGTCTTCTATTCCACGGGAACTCTTACCTGCAGTACTTTCACACACAGTTCTATGTTCTCGTGCAAATCCATCAGCCAGGAGCCAACCGCCGTCTCCAAGGGCTGAAAGCTTTCTGATGACGTCATAGTCACGTGGTCGGAACTGTAGTATCTGACCTCCCAGTGTATAACTGGGATGGAGCAATAACAGATAGAGAATGTGACAGTGTCAGCGTGCTTTCCTAGTCAGTTTTTCTGCAATCTGACCGTATGACTGATATGCAGAGTTAATAACTGTCTGACCTTACACTTCCGCTTCAGTTCATTTATTTTTGCCATATTTAAGGTACGGATTAATAAAGGGGTCCCTATGCATTTGCTAGAGGGTATTTGGGTGGTGTCAGGGCTGACCTGTGTGGAGTGTGGCCGCTTAGGGCGCGGAAGCCTGAGAAAATAGATCGGGGGTAGGGGTGTAACAGTCTTTAATTGATTTAATTAATTTTACTTATACAGACCAAATGTTTCCCGGTGCGAATTGCAACTGGTAGTACAGTGTTGTGACATCACGTATGAGGTAATTGGCCCAGCTTTTTAATTGTTCGCAAGCGCAATCATCCTTATACACTTTTTATTCCCCCTGCTGCTGGCTCTGGGCTTTTCCACCCAAACGGAGAACCATCACACATTCTGCCTGTCCGCTCGCCGTGCTGTATGTGTCCCGGATTTTTCCTTCCACCTCCCACAATGCATACACCTCAAGTGTCCCGGATTCTGCAGCATAGTCCGTTTATCTTGCCCTGTCCCTGGTTCTGAATCTCTGTCCTTTTCCCCATCCCAGTATCTAATACCTGACTTCCCACTGGTGTCCAGCCAATCAAAATGATTTACAGGCATAATATGAGGGGGGGGGGGGACCTGCTGCACAGAGTATGGCACAATATATGGAGCCTTCTCCACTGAGTGGGGCACAATATTGGGGGACCTGCTGCACAGACTAGGGGAAAATGTGGGACTGCTGCTGCACAGAGTGGGGCACAACGTTGGGGGACCTCTTGCACATTTTGGGCCAAAATGTGGGAGGACCTCCTGTACATACTGTGGGAGAATGTGTGGGGACTTTCTGCACATAATGGGGCACCATCTCTAAGCAGCCCTCAGCATTGCCTTTTAGTGATGACAGAATGAGTCTCCTAAGAGTCAGGGGGAAAATTAATCAAAGATGAAATGTTTTTTTTTATGGCCTAATGCTTGAGATGCACTGTTTATTTTATTATGCCAGTATTATGTCTATTAAAATATGCTGTTTTCGCCATGTAGAAAATCACTTTTTTATGCATTTCTTTTACATCGAAAAGTTGTTTTTGATCCTTTAAAATCAGCAAAAAGCTTGATAAATATACCCCTGAATGTTAGCTCCAAACGGCTGTCCATGCCTTTTGCTAAAATAGTTTAATGTGATTTCACAGCTACCCCTACTGTTCGTTTGAAATCTATGCATACCAGTGCTACCATAAAAAGTGGCTTTTGCTGCCAATATAGATTTGAAAACTTAACAAGACATTTTTGAGAAAAATATTTGTACAAATCCGGAGCTACGGTTTTTGGCATACATATATTCAAGGCTGAGTTTAAGGTACACAAAACTGAGAATTTTTTTTTTCATAAACGATTTGTACAGAAATTTTTAAAGCAATTTTTAAAATTTATTTTTTTCTTCCAGCATTAGCATAGCATTACCTGTGAAGTGATAAGTGACAATAACTGCTAATTTGTACAGGTTTAGGAAATTATTGGTTTCCAATTATATTAAAAGGAAATTGCAATGATCGATTACCATGTCATGAAACTGAATCAGTGAGCTACTGTGGGTGACTGTGAGCACAATTGCACAATTAATGCAGCTAATTATATTGGCGTTTGTTCAAAATTAGGTGAGCAATCACTTGTGAGTTTAATAGCATGTTTGAGCTACTTAAATCTTACACCTAAGAACCACAGACAACACGTTGTAGGAAAACCCACCTGTAGATAAAGAGGGCCTTTATTGACTAAAGGCCGAATAGTCACGTACAGCTCTGAATTCACATCTATTCACCGCTTCCCCATGTTCGCTTATTGATTAAACTCTGCGATATGGCAACTACTATGATAGTTGAGATCTTATGGAGCACTTCACATCACTTTGCGTGCGCGTGCACAGGTACTTCTACTATTGACTAAGCGGCAGAGTGTGTCAAAAGAGCAAAAGTGACTAGGTGTACTGCTCATAATTCACGCATTTGATTTTGCCACATCAGAGTGGCGATTGGGGGCTAATGGCAGGGCTCTGAATTCTACTTATATCCAACTGACTATGCCGCACAACGCATCTGACAGCGATCACTGCTGTCCGCTTGTTTAACAAGTCTATTCATCACTTCAGTCTATTCACCACTTAGTCAATAACGAGAAGTGAATTCACAACGATTTTGGAGATGCGACTCAAATTGTAGTAAGGTAAATTCACCCTTTAGTCAATCAGCTTCAGAGAGTTTTGATATCTAGACTATTTCCCATACTGAGGATGTTAAAGAGATGCCCAAGACTCCGCCTTAGAGGCATAGAGAGTTAGGAGCTTATTCATGAAAGTCCGAACAATTGCATGAATTGTACAAAATTCATATATTCAGCAAACCCTGAGATGTGGCAAATTTGGACATTTACGGCAGTCAGACTTACAGAGCTCTTTGCATGCGTGTGCATGGATAATTCACCTACTCATCAAATGTCAAAGTCTGTGAAAGTAGCGAATTCAGCAAGGCATACTGTCACATTTGCCAGTATTAATTCACCAGATCAAAGTAGTGAATTAGGGGGCTGATAACAAAGCTGCTACTGTCCGACTGACTATGCTACATTATGCAAGAGACCGTGCCTAATGCTGTTTGCTTATTCGCTATGGTAAAACTGTTTAGTGAACATGGTTTAGAGAATTTGCGACTATCGGTGCATAACAACCAGAAGTGATGAGAATTCACTTTAACAGTAGAATTCTCATTTTAATGAATGAGCCCCACAGACCCCAGGATACTCCAATCAAATGACTGGCTATTTATACAGAAAGTAACACCAAAAAATGGAAATGCATTTATTGTTGTTATACATTCAATCTGTGCTTCTCAAAATTCTAAAATGTGTCCATAAATTGACTTTGCAAATCTGAAGCCTCTAGGTGAAACCTGTTAAGTTCCCACGTCTGCTAGGGATTCATATGGTTAGGCATGATATGCCATCAGAAATCATGCACCCCACCAAAACCTAACAAATGAGCAATCCCAGCAAATTCCAACTATGCATTTCACTGCATGAGGTTGTTTTCATGAAAATGCCAAGTTATACTAGATTACAACCTGTCAAGAGCCCCCATTCAAGATTACCATACTCATTTCAATAGCAGTATGAGTACTGTAGCTGTGTTTCCTCAAAATATATTGTTGTGCTCCATCTAATGAGAGATTAAAGAAAAACTTTAGACCTCTTTTCAAAGTGCTTAATGGGGGGTAGGTGGGTTATGGATAGAGTTTTAAATAAATAGTTCCTCCTTTTAGAATGGGTTAATATGAGTACATATCCTCCAGCATAATGAAGGTCTGCCCAGAGTGAGAGAAGCAGATGAAGCTGTTCTGCCTGCTAGTCACAGATAATTTAACGTAGGTCATGCATGCTACAAATTTCAGAAAATTGAATAAAGATTCAGTTATAATGTACAGTTTGGTTGGTGAAAATGAATGTTAACCAGAGTAGGAAAATAGACTATAAATAATGTTGCTTATCAAAAAACATTGAGGGCCTCATTGACAAAAGTCCAAATAGTTATCCCTGCTGTCCGCCTGTTCGGCAAGTGTATTTTCTACTTATTCAATCCTGAGAAGCAAATTTGCTTCTACTTTGGCGATGCGAATCGAATTGTAGCAAGGTGAATTCAACTGGTGACTATGGACTTTAGTCAATGAGGCCCTGAATCTGTCAAAAATTGTATAATCAGTTCAAAAAAAGGCTATAGCCATTATTTTTATTGATATTTTTGAAGACATCATGTCTTCAACAAATCCTCTAAAAACTGGTACTGTGTACGATTTCAGAATTAAACAGTAACTAAAGCTTGAGCTTGGCTGGCATCCTACTTGAGCATAGTTAGATCTCGGTGGCTTACGATGGGAACAGTTTATATTTGAGCATGCGTGAGCTGCATCAAACAGCATGGCTCACACATTCACAAGTTTGTCCTAAGCCCTCTTATTCAGCTCTACCCAAGTCTTTATTCTAGGGTATATTTAAAAATGGGTGAAATGCACCAAAAAGCATTTGACTCCAGTAACATTAATTTTTTAGCACATTTTAGCCATTTCTTCCATTCCATTTAATTATGTTTATTTGTTCTTGTGCCCATTTTTTCACTACATTACTGTTGACCAAGGATTTTTTGAATTTTGTTGCACTTTAAGCTTAAAGAGTATGCAAACACTTTCTATAAAGAGAGCCCCATTTACTGTACCTATTGTCAAGCAAAATAGCGATTAAGAAACTCCTGACTCACCTCTTAATTCAGCAGAGCTCAGTATCTCCCTGTAACTGCTCTCTCCCTATCAACAAGTTCCCTGCTGTATGTAGCCACGCCACCTCCTTTCCCTGACTTCCTCTCTCCACAGCTGACCACAGAGGCAGTCAAACAGCTTTCATCTGCTCATGCTCAGGGTTAGGAACAGGCTTTTTACGTAAGGAGAATGGAAAGGGATTCCACACAAGAATGTGCTCTCTGAAAAGTGAGTGATGTCACTTGAGGGGTGGGGCTTATTGGCACTTTACAGGAAGAACCTTTACACAGAAGTGTTGGGGGAGCAGGGCTGTATAAACAAGAGGCTACTACTACTGATCCCAAAATAGTCTTTACATTGGGTTTCTATATGAATATGTCAAATATAAATGTTTTATTCAGCTGAAAAATAAACAAGCGCACATAGGAGCAGTAATAGTGCCTTATCAAAAAATATACAAATGGAATGGATAGAAACAGTCCCACAAACGTTAGCAAATCAGTTGTGTTGTTTGTGAAAAGAAAGTTATGCCACCACAATGGTAAGCCTCTCCATAACTATTGTGGATTATTCACAGAATGAATCACATTGCGGTGGTATTCCTTTCCACAAACGACACAACTGATATGCTAGCATTTGTGGGACTGTTTCACATACACTGCGCATCATATGCTTGTGTGAACCCAGCCTTATGTAAAATGATTAGTGGAACCCTCCTCCCATGTTTTTAAGGAGAATGTCATCAAAATGTATCTGCCTTTCCTGCTTGCACTGACTGCAATGTAACTTTTCAATAGATTGTTGTGTGTAATCTCCCTATCGTAGCTCAATAGTGTATAACACTTGTTTAGTACACAACTGTGTTGAAAAGTGATATTGTAAAACAAACTGAAGAAATAAAACATACATTGTTTTCTAATATATAAATTAACACATTAAAATACATTTTATATGCTCAAAAGATTTATTACTAATTACACAAATTATATAAAACACAAGGGCTTTCTACAGCCATGACCAAATATAGCAGCCATGCAACTCTTACTGCTCATATTTTTTTAACCATCACTTTGTCCATCCATTGAAGGATAATGTTCAGCATTTGTCTGTCCCACTCCTTGCAATTCAGAGGATAATATGGTCTGGATTCTTAGCTGATGACATTTCATAACAAACATTCTATAAGTAAGATATGGTATTATAGAGACTGCACTTTCAAGCAGAAAATTAACAGGCAGGTTTCTTGGATGCTGAACATCTAAATACTCTGTTTTCAGATCCAATATTAACCACCAGATTTTCTTCTCAGTCCTAAAAAATATCTGGAAACTGTGATGCAGTTTTATAGACTACTTTTTTTTGCCTTAAACCAGCTCCTACAACTACATGGCATGCTCTAAACATTCTCTTACACTCTTGGCTCTAGGATCACTAGGCCAGGAATGGTTTTACAGAGCAGCACTCAAGAAGACAGATCCTATTCGATTGTATCTGCCCTGTGCACCACCTGCTTCATGCTCATATATTCCCACTTTGCATTTGAGAGATCTTCATGTGGCTGTCTTTATTGTAGACTCTCTGTCACTTCGTCACTAGGTGTGGAGGTCATCTCCTGGTTTTCTGCTAGATGTAATTTTTGTCTGAAATAATGTACTAAGAAAATGCCACAGAAACAAAGTTTTTTTATATAAAACAACAGGTACATTATATCATATTATTTAAAAGCTACAATGTTTTACTGTGATATGATTAGAGAATACAATGTATAAGTGACATGCACACAAACATATATGTTTCTGTTCTTGTGGGTGGTATGTTAAATGTAAACTGATAATCACATAATGCTGTCTATAATTGTCAGCTCCAATTAGTAGCATGAATACACTAGATGCATTTAGCCATACTGGAATGACCTCAGCTGCAAACTGACAACTACAGGCAGACCTCCTATAGCAAGCATTAAAAAGTATGTAAATCCTGTTTATAAAGAAAGCCCCATTTTCCTATTGTCAAGCAATACAGCATTAAGAAATTCCTAACTCACCTCTTAATTCAGCAGAGCTCAGTATCCCCCTATAATTGTTCTCTCCCTCTCAATGACTTCCCTGCTGTGTGTAACCACGCCCCCTCTTTTCCCTGACTTCCTCTCTCCAGAACAGGTTGAACAGCTTTTATCTGTGCATGCTCAAGGATAGGAACAAGCTTTTTAGATAATGGATTCCACACAAGAACATGCTTTCTGAATAGTGAGCTATGTCACTCGGGGGGCGGGGCTTATAGACACTATACAGGAAGGCCTGTACACAGAATGGCTGGGGGAGCAGGGTTGTTTAAACAGGAGGCAAGTACTACTGATCCCAAAATCCTTTTTACATTTTAATGTTTAGGTTGGCTTTCTATATGTATAAATGTCAGATATAAATAATGTTTCATTAAAACTTTTCATACCCTTTAAGTCCTGTTTGACTCTTCAATTTGCATATACTTTACGTATTTATAATGTAATTAACAACTGACACTTATTATGTGATTCATTTTAGATTCTAGTTAGTATAAATTTAAGATATAATTGTAATTTGGTCTATGATACCGGATTAGCTTGAGATTCTATTGTAGGTATTGTATTTGGGTCCACTAATGAAATAATGACCAGCACATGTTGTAAACCATTTCCATAGGCAATAATGAGTTTTTGACACACTCAACCACGCAAACACTTTTTAAAGATAAAAAAAAAAGTCAGATGGGGCTTAATAAATGTCAATATCAGAGATATCGATAGTTTCAACCTAATTAAAGGTATATCAATATACCAGGAGAAAACTTTTTTGGAGGGGAAGATGTAGGCAGTACATCCCCAGTTTATTACATGTTTGGTGTAAGGATAAAAGATCAGTTTGTGCATCTGCAGAGTTCTAGATATGGTAGTAAGGGGATGCAACCTTAGGTGAAAGGAGGATTTTTCAGAGTATCTTGTAGTGGGGAAATGCAGAGAGTATGCCTTGCATTGATTCGAAAAGTCTTCAGCGTGTGTTGAAGGAAAGTAAACTGTCAATCTGGTTTGAGAAGGTGGAGCCGAGTAGCTTAATACAGTATATTTGGAATCCCACAGTGCCAGAATAGCAGAGCTTACAAATTTCCAGCAGCAGGTATTTTAAAAACTGTCCCGAAAACACAATATATAAAAAAACTAGAGAATTATTATATAAACTTATCTAACACTACACTATAATAGGCAATATGGAAAAATGTCGAAACCGCATATTTAATAGAGCAAAAAATTCTAATATACACCTGCCTATACTATAAGAGGCACTTCTATAGCTGCAGATTTAGGTTTGCTGTATCTTTTGTCACTTAGCCTACAGCAGCTCTGTAGGTAAGTGGAACATGTCTGAAGGATACATGGAGTTGCTCAGTTCTTCCAGCTGAAAAACAAAAAAGGATGAAGAATCTAAATAAATAGATAAATGGTATTATGAATCTATTTCCTGTTCTATTAACAGAATCCTCAGTGACTAATCCCAATGAATCATGGAAACTCATTTTGTCCATTTTCTCACATTGCTCAGAAGCTGCTCCAAGTTTTGCTCAGCATGAGTCTCCTCCTTCAGGCCCTCTGCACAAACATCCAGACTGAAGTGGAGCCTTGCTAACTGCTCCTGCATCTCTCGAACCTGTTCCAACTGCTCAAAAGAGCATACATGACCTGTAAGAGATAAGGAACCTCACTGTAACTTAATATATGCACATATAAGATCTCCCAGTCTGGACAATTAAACCCACATTATTGGCCACTGACAACATAATGATTGACTGCTCTGACCAAGCAGTGCATCTAGATGTCTAGATATCAAAACTGAAACAGATCTACACCACATCAACAATATCTATTTAGGGATTATGCCATTTATTGAGACAGTATCACACAACATTTTGGGACATCAACGCCCTTCTTCAGGTGTGGCCCAAAGTGTTGTTTGAAACTTTGCCTCAATAAATGGGATAATCCCTAAATAGATCTAGATTCAGTCTGGATTTATTTTAGTGTTAAACTAATTGCCAGAGCCTTGCCTGAGGGCCTTATCTAACTTGCTCCCAAGTATATGCAACTCTAGAATGTGGCCCTGACAATGAATACGTTTTGCCCAAAGATCCATTCATATGTAATAAAGTCTTTGTTTTCATATCTACCTTTTCACATACAACTGATTTCTTTAGGTCACTAGTGGATAGCTGGAGATAGCTGGAGTATTTAGAAGCTATCTAGAAGATACTAGATGAAAAAGCAAAATATCTTCTCTTACATATCACAGAAAGCTTATCTTTTGGTCAATACAATATTAACATTTCCAGCAATAATACAAAAAACAAAAGGCTGTCAGCTACAAGAAAAGGGAATTTAATAGTTTGTCTGGTGCATACTCTGTTCTATGCATAAGTATAGTTTAGAAAGAAAGTGAAAAGTAATTATTGTAAACTTACTGCTATATATAGGTCCTTCAGCGTTGGGGAAACCTTAAAGTAGACCTATAACATACAAGCTGTAAGCATTCATCACATATCTAAAAATGAAGAATTAACTACACTTTGCTTCCTGAGCCTCATCGCTTAACTTTGACTCACCTTAGAGGTGCAGAAGCAAAAGGAAGAAGTAACTGAAGTTTGTTTATGGTATTCATGAATCTTTGTTTGAATTTAGCTTTGTAACAGTTCACAGTCTGTAACTGTTAATTACCTTATCATAACAATCTTGGCACAAGCAAAAAAATACAAAAATGTCTTCTTCAGTCATTTTACTCCTAGTTACAACAGTTTTATACACATGTGGTAACCTTAGAATGAAAGAAGTAGTTTGAGTGCACAGAAAATCAGTCCAACCAAAAATGCCACCTGGAGATTACCAAAAGCTTGCAGTTTTCCAGAGTGGAAATCATTGAGAAGGTTCAGGAGATCGCCCTCCATCTCACACACATGGGTTACGTCTGTAAGGAAGGAATGCTGCAAACTGGGCCCAGGACTTCCCCCCTCACATGGAGCTGTGGGTCGAGTATGCTCCTTTATGCCTCTAGATCATTAAAGAGAAACAGAACAAGATAAGCCAGTGACTTGGGAAAGAAGCATGTAGTTAAACCTAGGTTTGTAAGTGATAGCATGTTCACATCAGTATGACTTTACATGACTTCCATTATTCCCTTTCAGTTATACATATCCATGCAGAAATATTGTTGGGGGGGGGCTCATCCATTTAAAGTAGTTCATATTTGTTGTATCAAACATTTCAATCAGGAGGATTAAAAGATTCCTAAGCTGAGACACATTTATAAATCTTTGTGTTCTTTTCTCCAGGTTGCTATAATTGATTTTTTTATTGATTTAGCTTCACTTGGAAAGTATGGAAGGTAATCATGGTTTTAGGGCAGTTTTGAAACATATTAAATTCACAATTGTATTGTACGGCATAGAGGTTATTATATTTTTATTTGTTGCTAGGAGAGTGTTTTGGGATATAATTATCCAATATAGTTGAAAACATATTACAAAACTAATAGGTTATTCAAAATGACATTTTGCTATGCTTAGATACATGTTCTATTAAAGCAGATTTTAACAGAATAGTTTTTGCTAAATAAATATTGCAAGAAAAGAAAACATCATTTTATTTATACAGATGGCATATAACACATATGTAATATTTTGATCCATGTATATGTTTCCAGTGCCCCTTAGCACCAGGTCTGCGACAAACTGTACACTAAAGTTTGCACTAAGGCTAGGTTCACATGAGTGTATGTTGCGCTGCGCATAATACGCTTGTGTAAAAAATAAATATAAGCTGCATTTTTGCCGGCTTTTCTATTGAACTTACCCGACATCGTGTGAACGCTCTTTCGGTGTTCGCGGCTCCTCCTATCTGGCCGCATTCATTGTGCAGCGCACATATGCTGGTTATAATGTGACAGCAAGCATTCGTGTGTACACTCGCATGGTTGGAACAAGGAAAGTCCTATAGAGATTCGCGACGTGGCTTTTTTTTCTTCACACAAGTGTATTATGCGCTGCGCATAATATGCTCGTGTGAACCTAACCTAAGAAGATCAGTTTCACAATATGCACAAAAGAGGAAAAATAATCTGGAGCATAAATTTAGCACAGCAACCTGTGCAATAAAATTCACCAGCTGAATGACCACAATTCTTCTACTGTTTTCTAATCATAAATCTGCTATAAAAACAAAGATTCCCTTGTGACAGAAAATGCAGAGCACCAAGGCTTTGGAACGGTGTGGCGGTGTTAGGACTAAATTCCCAAAGAAAACTTTTACAGGGAAATTCATCAACAGAGGCAAATGTTGACAGAGCTCTAGTAACCCATAGCAATCAATCGAATGTTCACTTTAATAATTCTAGTTTTATGCTAGTCTTACTAAGATGAAGATGTAGACACCCATTTTATAAGGTCAGCAAAATAATTTTAAATACATACAGAGAGCTAATCAAACCAATAGAAAGGCCTCAGACTTGTACATAAAAAATAAAAAGACAGTCAATTTACCAACTGTTTTCTAAATAAATTATTTTTGGTCATATTTTTGTAACATATTGTAAGCGGGACAAGGGGATTTCAATGAAAAACACATGCAGACTTTGCTTGAAAACAAAATAAACATCCAGCTTTTAATGCCTTGTCTTGATAAAA
>JAKJJM010006137.1:0-11699 GCA_021901965.1 Pipa carvalhoi
ACCTATGATGTAAATTACAGACGCCTCTCATCTTTTTAAGTGGGATAACTTGCACTATTGGTGACTGACTAAATACTTTTTTCCCCCACTGTATTTATTCACATGTAGCACTATGTTGACTGTGGCAGTTGCTGTAGCTCACAACTTGGAATATGTTCAGCAAGTCACACCCTCCATAGCAGCGTACATCCAACATCTACAGCCCAGACTAATTTAGATTCACTAGGGCAGGTTCCTGCTTACCACCTTGGTAGAAAGGCACATTAACTCTTTGGGCCGATTTTGGCTTTTTTCGAATTTTATCGATGGTAAAAAAACGGGTACCGATCAAAAGATATCAATCGATACTTTTCAATTGGTTTTTTTTTTTTTCCAATCGATATTTTTCGATCTGTTACCGCTGGGAAAGTGTCCTAAGCGCTTATGGCACTTTCTCAGTGGTAACAGGTCGAAAAACATCAATCGAAAAAAAAATGATCAAAAAGTATCAATCGATACTTTTCGAACTGTACCCGTTTTATTACCATCGATAAAATTCGAAAAGGCCGACATCGGACTTTTATAAATTTCGCCCTTTGTGTCGATGAAAGATGACAGGAAATTTACAAAACATTAACAAAGGAAATGGTTTATTTAGCTTAATGAAAACCATATTTTTCATACAAAGTCACGTGTATATGCTACCTGAATAAAATAAAGAAAAGAAAATTTGTTTTCCTTCAACACAATAATAGAAATCTACTATCCCATAGCAACCAATCAGCTGTTAGCATTAACTAACATAAGGAAACTAGAATTCAGAAAGACAAATTCTAATTGGTTGCTAAAGATTACTAGACCTTGGTAAACGGTTGCCCCTGTTCATGAATAGGAAGAAACAGAAAAATAAAACCCCAAAATACCAAGACAAGTGGTGCTGATCAAACAGAATCACACTGTTTCTCATTTATTCACTTTAATTGTTTCATTGCATCCTCTGTTAGGTCTGGCAAATACAGCTGGACTGATATTGAACTAAGGGTGAAATTTATTAAGCCCGAAAAGACTCGATTCTCGTGAGATCATCAACCAGGGATCTCGATTGCGCTTCTCCGCAATCGGGTCTTTCGCCCGAAAGGTAGCCATAAGCGCAATCGAGATTCTCGTGAGATTAAGCCCGCAAAGACTCGAATCGAGTCTTTACGGGCTTAATAAAATTCGCCCTATGGGCGATATTTATTAAGCCCGAAAAGACTCCACCGGAGTCTTTTCGGGCTTAATAAGGGCAGTCCCGATTTCCACATTATGGAAATCGTTTTTTCTCGATTTCCATAATATAGAAATCGGGTATTTGTACCGATCTGTAGCCATAAGTTATAATGGCTGCGGATTTTTTCGGTACAAATATCCGATTTCCAGATTATGGAAATCGAAAAATACCGATTTCCATAATGTGGAAATCGTGACCGCAGGAAAGTCGAAAAGACTGGTACTGGTCTTTCCAACTTTCTTAAATAGCACCCAATGTCTCTAGCATATAGTGAAAGCTATTCCTTCGATAGGACTCTGTTTTGACATGGTATGCTCTGTACATATTGTTTCATCATGATATTATCTAAACACATGGAATAATGCAGCATTTGCATGTGACTTCATTGCAAAATGACTCTAAATAGCTAGAAGCAGTGTATTCTTAGGATTCCCCTTCACTCGGGGTAGTCCTTAAAACTTTGGGGACTTTCCCTAACCTAACTTATCTGTCTGATATATTTCCTTTTTGATGTATTACTTCTTATCCAAAGAGCAGGCTGTATTTTTCCCCATTAGTTCATGACCCACAATTCAAAAAAAACTTTTAGCCTTCTCCCTAACCTCTAGGCAGTAATTGGATTATAGAATATAATTAGGCAACCAACATTACAACACAAAGAAGCAGTGATCTTTGTAAGATATCTTCAGCTGTCAGTTTTATAAAATTATATAAATGTTGCTTTAAAACATGTTTTGATTTGTGAATAAAAGTATGTACTATGGGTCATATTATGTATGTATAATTTTATTTATAAAGTGCCACAGATTTACGCAGCGCTGTACAATTCAGCAAAACAAATATAACACAGACCAGGGCTGTTCCTATCAGTATTGGCGCTCAGGGCGAGTAAGAATTTTGTGACCCCCCCCCCAAGTTTGTGCTAGCGGAGATAGGTGCATCCGGGGGGTTCTAGCGGAAGACGGTGCAAGCTGGGGGGGGGGGTGCGAGCAGCGGTCTGGGAGGGGGAATCGGGTGCGAACAGAGGTTGGTCCCCCCTCAGCTCGGTTGGTTATCCTCCTGCGAGAATCCCGATTTCCAGATTATGGAAATCGGTATTTTTCGATTTCTATAATCTGGAAATCAGGTATTTGTACCGAAAAATGCCGTAGCCATAATAATTTATGGCTACATTTCGGTACAAATACCCGATTTCCAGATTATGGAAATCGAGAAACACCGATTTCCATAATCTGGAAATTTGGACTGGGCAAATTAAGCCTGAAAAGACTCCAATAAAGTCTTTGCGGGCTTAATAAATTTCGCCCTTTAAGTGCCGGGTTGTGATTGACACAGGAGGTTGGAGGTCCCTGCCCTGTAGAGTTTACAATCTAAGTCAGGGGTTCTCAACCTGTGAGTCGGGACCCCATTGGGGGTCGAATGACGATTTCCCAGGGGTCGCCTAAGACCATCGGAAATATAGGGCTTGAATGGGGTCGCCTAATAACAATTAATGAATGGGGGTCACCAAATCACAATTGTACTAAAGGGGTCGCGGCAATAAAAAGGTTGAGAACCACTTATCTAAGTGGTAGGAGGACTACATACACAGATAGAAGGGTAATAAGAGTGGTAACAGTATGCTGGGACACTGGTCTATAAATACATAAATAAATAAAATAGAGTTAAATATCATATATATATATATATACATGCATATCAAGCATAAATAGTTAATTAAGGATACAGTACAATTTTTACATAATCAGTGCTAGTGCTCCATAAGGTAGGATTTTAGTTTGGTCTTATTAGTCAAAATGTTCTAATTAAAACATTTTTTTTGTATTTTAGTTAATGTTTCTTTGCTATTTCTATTCCATTTTAATTGTAAAACTTATTGGTTTCATCTTTTTTCTCTATGTTCTTGTTAGTACTTTCAGGGGGAAATAAATATTTTTTAAAAATTTAACAGCTTTTCACCTACTTATCACCTTATTAGTTGTGCATTGGTGCATGCCCCAGCTGATGTATAATATCTTTCAATATTGCTTATAAATATGGAAAAAAAACAGATTTTTATTTAATTATTCATTTTTTAATAAAAAGTACCCTGCAGCAAATCAAGAGAAATAAAGACACACATTAGTGCTTGTGGATATTCTAGATATAACATGAGACATATGGCATTAGGAAAATGCAGTTTATTTTGGGACTGATGTAATGAAATGTGTTTCTCATTAGAGGAAAGCAGAAGGAGGAATAAGGAAAGGTAAAGATAAGCTTCCCCAAGAGATACCATTTAAGAATTCATAAAGAGGTTTATTCATCAAGTCCAAATTCAACAGACATAATGAATTTTGTCCCTTGCTGGTGCTATGCTCGGGCATTTCCGAATTCACATCTCCTTATTCAGCAAATAGTGTATTTCCTTGGCGAAGAAGTGAACGCATTGGAAACTATTCGACGTGTAGTTGGGCCTAGTCATTTAAACAGTAAGGGACACGTAGTATTGGGAATTTGAACCAAGGTGATGTCACCTTCCTATGATTCTGCTGAAAAGAAAAAAATATCACTGTCTCTTTTTATATTGATGTTAAAGAAGAACTAAAGTTGTAAAAATAAAAAAGCTATATTAAATAAATACCTTATAGTAAGCTCCAGTGATGCACTCCCAGCTTCTTCTGTGCTCTCTCTTCTCTGCACGGAGGCAGTCTTCACAGTGTTTAGGCTGTTGCTAAGCCCTGCCCCTTATGCAAATGAACGATGAAATCATCATGCTCATTGTGCCCCGGTGAGAGGAGAGCTGTCACTGGGGGAGAAATGAGCGTGTTCGCGCCATTGCTCTATTTCACCGCCGGTGACAGTAAGTATGAGCAGCTTCTGGCTGTAAAGTCTGCCTCCGTGCAGAGAAGAGAGAGCACAGCAGAAGCTGGGAGTGCATAGCTGGAGCTTACTATAAGATATTTATTTAATATAGATTTTTTTTTCAGCTTTAGTTCTCCTTTAAAATATTATTAATAGGCAGGATTGATTATAAAGAAGGACAATGTCATCGGTTTTGTCACATCTTGGATCACCACAATTCTCGCTGTATTAAAGTTGTCTAAATTACAAGTGATTTTTCCCTTGCCTTCTATGTAACGCTATTCTATGTTCATGTTGTTAATTGGTTGCTATATTTTGTGTGGCTTTTAAATGAACATGCCTTCTGCCAAAATGTCAGCCCCCTAATTTGCCATTTTGAGCTAGTGAAGTCCAATCAATAAATTGGACACAGTACACTTTAGTGAATTTACACTTTAAGCTTTCATTTAAGTTCGATAACTAGCTAAATAGCCGTCACATTTGGAAATTAAGTAATGCAAAGAGCGTAACTTTGCTTCCGTCGTAAGCTTTCAGATTTATTGCATATTCACCATATCTCAGAAAATAAATTAATTTGATAAATAAGTTGAGATGTGTACATGGCGAATGGACCCTTTATGCAATTGTTATGACTTTGATGAATAAACCCAAAAAAGTTTTAAATTGTGGGAAAAGGATAATGGAAGGAGAAGGAACAGAGGGAGTTTTGCTTTGAAAAGGTTGAAGGCATTGAACTGATAAGGTATTGGGAAAAGCAGTAGATACTATATACGGCACGAAGACCAGAATAATGGGTAGAACTGGATAGAAAGGTTTTGGGAGGTGTATGAGTCCGACAATAGCAATTTAAAACTGATTTTTTTTGTCAGCCTGTGGAGGGAAAGACTGGTTATTACAGTGTAATTCCCCTACCCTATGGTACAGTCACAAACCTCAGTAAACTACCCACTACCCACTATGAAGCTCTCACCTCAGTCTGATCCACTTACAAACTGGGAATTATTGGTCGCTTAAACAGTGACCTTGGTTTATTAGAATGGAAAGCAGTGTCTACTTGCCACAGTGGGACCTCATGGGGCTACAGCACATATATAGTGCTCAGGCTGCTATCAGAGTGTACCACATCTTCCAGAGTGTATCACAAGCTATAGACACACATTCACTGAGGGTACTACCTTCCTCAGTGGCTGAAGGGTTACCATAATCCTAGATGACAACAGAATAAAATGTAATTTGTAATTAAACCAGCAACAAAGGTAGCTTCATGGGGATTTTCACCTTCTTCTGGATCAACCATAGACTGGGAGGGGTTGTATCAGAAGGAATGAACTTAATGAACATGTGCCTTTTTCCAAACTAAATTACTATGTTGCTCTGTAGAGTAAATGTCAAATAATATCATATCATATGACCCTGCTGCCATCCATGGTGATTGCTGAAGAAGCATACCCCATTCTATGCTAACACCTACTTGCACTCAAAAATACTTTTCCCAGAGCAATCTGCTCCCTTCCACGCGTCTGGTAACCATAATTCAATGTAGGGCAGCAGAGTACTAATGAACTGAAACTGCAGGCAATCAGGTGGCCATGGTGAGCATGAAGCTTACTCTTCCACCTGGTTTCCCATATAGTCACCCAGGCCACCCTCTACTAGAAAGGGAGCTTATACTGCATATAAAAACAAGCAAAAGCAATAAGATTTTATGTGCACAATATAGCAGTTGTAAACCTTCCAAAATACAATGACTGTATGTACATGTAAAATGTATATATATTCCAGGAAGAAAGCAGGAAAAGGAAAACTATGTAACTAATGCCCAAGTAGGCCTTGCAAAACTACTCTTAAAAGGGTTGTGGAATTTCTTTTTAGTGTGTAATAAATAGTGGAATTCTAAGTCAGTTTTAAATTGGTCTTCATTTTATTTTTTACAGCATGTGAAACGTTTATATTTTGAATTTGTGTCCTTGTTTACACTGGTAAGCTCTTCTGATTGCTAGAGTGCATTTACTTAGCAACCAGCAGTTGAGTTAAGTACAGGCTATTGCAAACTGTCAAATGGTTGCTATCTACAGCATGCTAATAATTAATGGCAAGGTGGACAACCACTTTAATGTATTAGTTCACAATATCTTCAGAGGTACTTCAGGGTCTTAAAAAGTAGAAACACCCACTCAGAATTTAGGGTGCTGACTCATCTATTATTGCCACCACAGTTGAACCATCAATATTCCACTATGAAGAGGGTTTGTCCCTACTGAAACATGAAAGGGTCCCCAGTATTTATTGTTGTGTTTGCTGACCAATGGGAAAGATTTTTAAACAGTGGTTAATTTACCCTTGCCCATTTGTAACAGTTTTGGTTGGGGTTGGAGGTCATAGCATTGACTTAGATTTTGTCTTGACTAAGCTCCACAGTTCTTCTAGTAGGTTCACTTGTATACTTGACATATTGGTTTTTACCTCTAATTTGCCTCTTGGTTATTCTTGTTTTGCTCCCCCTTGTCAGTATGCAGCATGGTTGAACTCTAATTCTCCTGCACGCCACTCTTTCTCTCACTCTTTGGACACTTCTTGGCTTTATTTCCGTTCCTGAGTGCTTTGCACCTTGTATCTAAGCGCTCTCTTCATCAGGCGTTTCCTTCTCCAAATAACATGCTTGACAGAACCTACTTGTGGGGAATCTGACATTTATACTGACTGTATGCATGGACTAATGAGAGTAAATATGTATTTGTATTAAATATTACATTATATTAAGGTTTTGCTATTAATCACTGTCTTCTAACATATTTTATACTGGTGACTTGGAGATGCACTCTGTCGGATCTGACCTGACCAATTTTTGAAGATCAAGTAGAAGAGGGCTTTTATGAGTGAACCTGACCTATTTTTTGTAATTCCCAGTGCCTTACAACTAACTAAAATGTATATTTGTTTTTCCAGACTTTGAAGGGGAAGCTCATTCAACTACATTTTTGTTTCATCTAAAGATTGATGGTATTTGTGAGGTGAGGGAGATTGCTGCATGCCCCTTTCCACTTTATACTTGAATTATCAGCATAATTGTGTCTGTATGGTTTATATGGATACCGTTGTTAGAGACTGTTATCCATATTGTCCGTTTTAGTTTGATCTATTAGGCCAGTGTCACACTGGCATATAGGTGCGCGTCGTTCTAAAAAAAAAATGCAACAAAAAAAAGCCAAAAAATATGTCATCGCCAAAACCCATTGAGAATAATGATTGTTGCGTGTACAATGTCACGTTATATAGAGAGCTCCATACACTTGCTTTTCATGTGTATGGAGCACAACACAAACATTACGACAGGATTAGTAGCAATAGGAATTGAACAATAGAGATCACACAGGGAAGGAAAGTGGCACGTAAGATTATTTATATGTAAAGCACGAAAATACGCTAGGGAAATGTGATACCGTATTTACGCAACACGCTTTTTTTTTAAACAAGGTGCACCATACCCCATTGTGGACCTGGCCTTAGGTGTAGGAACCTTTCAGAGTTTGTTTGTAAGCTTTTAACAGGCGTGGGTCTTTCTGTCTGCTGTACCTAGCAATCAGGAAACCTTATTTATAAACAGTCATGTCTGGGTGTGAATTTGCATTCACTTCTTCAACTCAGCTTATTCATAAAATTCTGTGATGTGGTGAAGGTGTGATCAATTCAACACCTTGCAATGGTCAAAGACTTACAGAGCTCTTCTTTGCATCACTCTGCACACACATGGACATTCTCCCCTTTACCAAAAGCCAGAGTGTGCCAAAATGGTGAATTCAACAGGCATAGTTCCCTGACTTTGCCAGATCAGATCTGGCAAAAAGAAAATATAGTAGCCAAGTGACAACATGAACTAGGAATATGGTGACATATAAAGGGATGTAATATTAACTTAATACAGTTCAAGTAGCATTGTAAAGATGATGTTTCCTATGTTTCCTTTTATATGTGCCATTGCCTGCAATGTATTTTTACTAATAAATCTTCTTACTTTTTTTTTTAATTTACAGCTTTATCCACTGAATAAAGAGTCAAATGATCCTTTAATATTTTTCTCTGCCAAGGTGTGTTTAGCATCCTGAACAAGGAAGTTCCTGGTACCTCCACATTTTCATGCTTTTATTTAAAGTACATATGACCCTGGCACAAAATGGATGTTTGGGAAAACAGGAAAACTGATGATTTGCTGTTTGGTTGGAACCCTTGTTGGCAAAATCTAACATTTTGAATGTTTCATCTAACCAAACCACAAGTAGTTCAAGCAGTCTATCCTACAAAAACAGCACACTAAAGGCTTTTAGAATAAATGGGGGATAACTGGCATGGTATTTTATGTTCCATCTCTAAGCTTTGTAATAAAAGGAAAAGTAGATGTTTATCTATATTTATTTTAGTCATGTTCTAGTTCAAATTAAATGAAGAAATCTACCCAATATTAAAATGTGAACATTTACAAAAGCTACCATAATTATCTCCTTTGATCATTTACAGGTTATGGAACTCCCTGGTTATTTCACATATATATGTCAATTACAGATAAGGGTGCATTATCCCCTACATATATATTTCCTGCAATCATTGTGAATTGACTTTTACATTTTAGCTAAAAACTGATATTATCTGGATTGTGCAGAATGTTCTCATTGTGCCCCAGAACTAATGTCACTGCAGATGTTGTGATGTCTTTGTGATCAGTCATGTCTGGTTTTCACTTGCTTAAATATTTATCTATCCTTGGGAGTTCTCTGGAAGATGTCTGAACAAAGTAGGTATTCCTGGGATTTGGGATTAAAATCCATGAGTGTGTGCTTACTTCTGACCAAGAAGACACGAGCATGAGTGGTAGCTTCATGTTAGCTGCACAATTAAATTAAGAGAGTCAGCTGAAGAAGCTGAATTTGGTTTGGCAAGAACATATCCAACAGGCAAGGAGGCAGTGCAGAGTTCCACCTGTGATTACTGTAGAGTGTTTATAACTAAAGCAGCAGTTGATTAATAAAGTCCAAAGATGCATAAACCATGCTAGGGCCAGGGCAGGATTCTGGCATATGTTAGAGTTCCCTAAGAACAACAGTGGACCTTTGGACAGTATAGCATCTAGATAAATTAGGGTTCTAACAGCTACATGAGGTCAAAACAGAAAACAAAGTGTAATCTTTAACCACTTATGCAGGAGAGGCCAGATTAGTAAGTACATCTTTATAGTTAGCAAGTTTAAAAGTAAGACTGTGGGTGAAATTTAATAAAATCGAAAATGTTTTTTTTTTACCCTTTTGCCCCTTTTTTGGCACAAAAAGGTCGAAAACTATGTTTTCGACCTTTTTGACCTCCTTTTCGCCTGTTTTCGTGGTGAAAAATGGCTGTTTTGGACCTTTTCATGCTGAAAAACAGTTGTTTTTCGCCTCAAAAACGGGTGGAAAAGGGGTTAAAAAGGTCAAAAATGGAAATTTTGACCTTTTTGCGGTGAAAAACGGGCAAGAAGGTTGAAAAACACGTTTTCGATTTTATTAAATTTCGCCCTGTGTATCTAACAGACTAGGAAAGGTGTTTTGTCAGATATAGTGGAACTGAGGTGGGATAAAAATGCACTCTTGAGGAATGAGTTGCATGCATATTTGTATAATTACTCTATGAGCTCTGTGGACAAGAACGCTTGCAGACCCAACCTAAAGCTACGATGCTGAGCCTTGAAATCAATATCCAACCCATCTCAATCACCAAGAGTAATTCAGCAGGAAAGCATCACCTTATGTGGCAAAAGAGTTCTTACAATACCTTTTAGAGTATCTTTACTACTTCAAAGGTACAAGTAAGAACATTCCAGGCTGAAGGAAATGGCAGGATAAAACAGCAGGTTCAGTAATTTTATTTATTCTATAAAGAAATTGTTCTTCATTTTCATTACATATTGTATCTAAGGGGAGAAAGATAAATCTCGTTCTTGAATGAACTCTATATCTATTTCTTTTAGATTGTATTAACAGGGTCAACTGGTTCACGAAAGCTAGCATTTGAGACATGTAACACTAGTTAAAGAAATCAAGTGACTCAGAAGAAATAAATTGTCATTTCTCATAATATATCATCCTTAATGCTTTCTGTAAAACAATTTTTACACACTGTGTCTACAGGAAACACTGAGTTAAGTGTTTCCTATCATCTATAAATGGGCAAGTATTTGAACATGGGGAGCGAAACAAAAAATAAGAAGAGAAAATTGTGATGGAGAAATATACCTCCTTCTTTTACCGTTCTCTATATCTATGTATTTATAGAGGGGAGTTCACACATTTTATAAGGTCGTATAAAACAATTTATTTACGTTCTACTTTATTACTGTCGATTAGATAAAGTTTCCATTTCTGGATAAAAACTCTCTATTTACACAAAGACTTTCAGAATCTTATTATAACACAGCGACAGGTTATGAATGTAGATGTCATTTCTATGTGGAAATGCCCCTCACTATAGCTCATAGACTTATTGTGCAGTAATAATTCATGGCTTCTCTATTTAAGGTATCAGTAACTTCACTTTCTGAATAGTATAAATTGTACAACTATGTACAGTAACTATATGGAAACTGAGGCAATACTATATAATGAGGGTGATGCAGACTCTAATGTACACAGAGTATTAATGTTAACTAAATAAAGATAGAAAAAAATTATCTGTTGAGGGCCTTCCAAAGCTAAGGCTCTTAGAAGGCTGGTTGAGTTATGACTGAGTCTTTCAATGATGTCAAACTGTTACTGCACTTGCTCTATTTGCTTAAATACACAGAAACAGGAAGTGAAGAAGATTGCAGCACCTGCCAAGAGCAGAAACAATTCTGCAAATTACTTAGAGCAGAGGCAGTGTAAATGGTAAGTATTTCCCCCCTTAAGAATCAACCCTAGGAGAAACAAGCTGTAGTTCTCCTAGAATTTGTTCAGTAAACAGCAGCTACTTTATAATTCATGGCACCCAGAGGGGGGGCGGTCCGCTGTGGTGGGGGCGGCGAGCAGGAGCAACCTCCATCAGCACCCCCCCCCGGGTGGCGCGTTGCACGGGGAGGGGGGCGGAAGCACCAAACTCCGCCAGCACCCCCCCCCCTCGCACCTCCGCCCCGGGCACCAGAAGGGCACGCTACACCACTAATGGCCCAACAGACAAATTGTATTTACTATCTGACTAACAGATTGCCAACTGCATTACATATATCCAGTGCTTTTTTTGTGAAAATATATTTACTGGTACTCATTTCATATTTGCCGGTACGCTCGTGTAGGCAGAGAGGCAGTAGCGGGGGAAAGTCTACATAAGTCTTCAGATTTTCCAGTACGCCGTACCGGCGTGTACCGGCACAAAAAAAGCACTGCATATATCTAAGTAACTACTGTTCAGTTGCTAGGAGTGATCAGCATCTATTCAGTTATGTTGCATAGTGTGCAGTAGTCACAGATAATCTTTTCACTGGCCTGAAGATAACCGACTACATTAGGCACTGTTCAACAAAACCTGTTAATTGGCTAAAAGAACCAGCATCAAAGAGCATGAAAGGTTCTAATATATATATATATATATATATATATATATATATATA
>JAKJJM010006150.1:0-13365 GCA_021901965.1 Pipa carvalhoi
GCTCACAGGAGGGAAATGTAAACATTTTTTATTTAAAGGAGCAACGCCTTAAATAGCATAATACTAAAATTTTGTAATGTCTGGCTAATCCAGTACATTACACTTGTCCTGAATATTTTAACACTGGGTGACCAGATATTTTCACCTGTGGTGTTGGGCATTGTAACATGGGATGCTGGGTAGTTTGCAATTGCATTTGGCTGCTGTAGTACCGAGTATTTAAACTGGCATTTGGCTTCTGATTACTGGTCATTTTAAACTGGGTAATTTGATGTTTTTTCATGGCTGTAGTGCTTTATATGACATATAAAACTGGATAATAAAAAATAAATTTAAAAAATGCAATTTTTGCCCAACAGCTGTCTTCATCATCATACAGCACATTTGAAATGCTATGTATGAACTAACATCAGTATTGTACTTGCTGGGTGCTGTAGAGGTGATGATGAGCCTTACCCTTCAATTGCTTCTTGCTGTAAATTCTATAGCGGGTTGCGGAGCCTTATACTTTTTCCCATCTGCCACACAGGAGGCCGGGGTTCGATTCCTGGCCAATGTATCTCGTGTCTTGCATTGAGCCTTGTACTTTGCCAGCCTATAACAAAGAAAAGGGGAGCTACAAGCAGCAGCTACAAAATAGATGGTCATATACGGGAACCACTGCCGGAATCAAATGACATTTTAAACACATAAGAGCATGTCTACTAAAGTTGAAAAACCGTATTTGCACTTGTCACTGTTTTCACCCGTTTGACCATAAGGAGAAGCCTTTTTCTAAGGCGAAATGTGTCTAGTGGCACTGGACCTCCCTTTCTGCCTCACCTACCGATTGCCCTATCTGCTTTGGCTCTCACTCCCACCAATCAGGTCTTTGCGACACTTTTTCTCAGATCAGTGACTCTATCATGGTAATCGTTATACCATTACATCTCCTCATTTGTCTCTGATATTTTTCTAATTATTCTCTTTATATTTGGGCTAATCTGTTTTACTGAGCTAACTAGCTCTAATTTTTCTATACTGTGAGGTTTTTTTCCTATACTTATTTAGCTATCTATTGATTTATCTGTATAGCATTACTATATATCATATACAGTACTCAGGGAGACCAATACCTTTTGTGCCCCTTCCTCTCTTATGGGGTTTCATTGCCCTTATGGGCTTTTTTGAAATATTTTTATTTTTTCTATTCGCTCTTTTGTATTCTTATATATTTGCTTTAATAAACTTTTGTGTGCTTAACATTGGATGCTGTTCTCTGCTTCTGTTTCCTCCTGTTTTCACCCGTTTATCACCCATTTTTACCTTTTTCTAATTTCCACCACATTTTCTGATATCGGTAAATACAAATGCGGTAATACCGCTACAATTAACATTAATGTCAAAGGGGCCCTTTAATATCGATACTGATATCACCAATTATTACTCCAGGGTCTTAGAAAATTTTTACAGACCCATCTCCATAGGGAATAATGGATTTTCACCACCCTCAATCTGGCGAAATGTATTAGTAAAAAAAAGGTGGAAAGGGTTTAGTAAAAGCAGCAATTAAAAACAGGTGAAAATGGCTATCAATATAAGGTGTTCATTAGAGCTCTTGGTATGAATAAATTGCTCTGGCTGACCTCTGCCCACATGCTGACCTCTGCCCATATGCTTGCACAGTAAAGGCACAGTAAAGTATTTTTTAACTCCTAATTCACCTGCAATCCTCAAGTAGGAGAGATAGTATGGCTGATCCCTCATAATGAGATCACCTGCTGGAAGCTTATTAAAGGCGAATATCTCTTTAATGTTAAGGTGAGAAAAAATAGCACAGGGCCTTCAGGTAGTAACAAACATTATTGTAGGTGCTATTGGTCCCCTGGGTTCACAGGTTAATAAACATGAAGTAGATTATTGCTGATTTTTTTTATTTGTACAATGTTTTATAGTCTATTTATTTGCCTGCTGAATTTAACCAGTACTCCAGTGAAACAGGGTGGACTATAAAGCTGTTTAAAGATATGTGACTTTGATTTTATAGATTGTCTTCTGAAGTATATACTGTCAGTTTCTATGGATTGAATACAGTGAAAACATGTATAGATTAATGGAAGCAGTTTCAGAAATGCCGTAACTGAAGGCTTTTATTCTGGAGGCCATGAATGCCCAGCTGAAACCATAGCTGACCACCAATCATCTCTATTCTGTTAAATCCTGTGTTGCAATGTGGTGAATTAGTGACCAATTCGAATGATGGTCGCAGATGTACAATGCACTTCGCACTACTATCAGAGTGCAGTGACCCAAAGTGACGTGAATTCACTTCAACAGTCAAATTCTCACTTTGATGAATAAGGTCCATTATGCGCTACCTAACTTTTATACGCTATTGCTTGCTGACTTTAAAGTATATTACAGGGTGTTTATGAATAATAAGGATTTCCAGGAGTTATAATAAGGTGGAACACAATATTTTTTGTTTAACCCAATACCAACAGTTGTGGCAGTTGCAGCTCCTGCAGAGGGGTTTTACTTGATGTAAGATATGTTTCCCGTACCTTTAGGTACTATGCCTTTAAGGCAGGGCAGTTCCTCAGGTAGGTGGCAGCTGTGCTCTGAGCTGCACCCTTTAAAAGTTAATGGGGAATACCACTGTTTTGGAATGGTTTTGCCATAAGCAAGTGGTGTGTGAAGTTTGTTAGAGCTTTGAATTCCCTTACTGCGCTAAGGTACCATTTAGATACCTGTTACTAAAGCGATATTTTGTTTCCTATTGTTTGACATCTAACCAGAAAGGCTTTGGTACATGTTTATGTTTGTTTTTGTTCCAAATAAAAGCGGAGACTTTTCTAAGAAAACCCCTGGCAAAAGGATATTTTATTTCCAAGGATCATCCAGAGAATCCCTTACACAGTCTATTTCAGCATTATTAAGGTCTGCTTGGGAAGAATATATTTACTAACATGTAGGGAATCGCTATATATAAATTTATTAATGTCTGGTAGCCTCCTTATATATGGTCTTGCCTATACATTACTGAAGGAGGTGTTTTGTTTGAGTTAGAGGTAGTTGTGGGATAACTGTCACATGTGAACATACTGTATATGACATTTCTGTTGGAAAATACTCTGTAAAGTTAACATTAACTGTCATGATCCCTGCTGGAACCAGAGATTTGTGAGACATGAGAAATAGACACCCCCAGTCAGTTAACATTCTTACCCAGCCCAAAGGATATCAAAATTGTCATTTTTAAAAGCAAACTTTAGTACTAGTAATGAGAGGAAAGACTGTGAATTTAAATGTATTGAGAAACTCTGGGGTCCATTTCTTAGTCAGAAATTTCCACTGATTTTAATTTTTTTAACATGCTTAGAACCTGAGGAGAAAGGCATCTGCACTTATTTTAACTAATGGGCATTCTAACACTTTGTGCCTTCTGGCTGATCTGCTATTGTCACTAGTAACTCTATTACTTTCACTTCTGTCTGACCATTTTTACAGTTGTAAGAGCTGTGTGTAGTGTGCTTTTGCATATAAATGCCATTCCCCCCAACTTTATTTGTAATCTGCCAGATGACGAGGGCCTTAGTGCCCTGAAAGCTTGCAGTGATTTCCAATACAGTTAGCCATTAACAACTATCACATTCTACAAAGGTATTTTACTGAGGTTTATTCTGTGACTAACATGGTGCCACCCTCTAATCAACTAACTGAAATGAATCTTGAGACAATAATTAGGAATTTCTGGGAGAACCCTAACAAGGCCTAGTGAACAGTAGCTATGGCTTATTTTCCAATTCACTGACAGGTGCAGTTTCAGTTTGAGGCTTGTTAAGCTTCTGACAAACACTTCACTACACAGATGCTGCTATTAAGTCAAACGGACTCTCACAAAAGAGGGTCAGAGCTCTAGAACCTTTCTTAGATTCAGCTCACTTTCCCTGTGGTAGGTCCATTTTGCATACACTGTGCTGTTCACTCCAGGATATGTCTGATAATTACAAATATCTTATTGCACTTAACAAGTATTTCACTTCTTTTCTTTTCTCTTTTCTATATGATGTGATTCTGCAAAGACTATAATAAGCTTCCTGTTGTGATGCCAGACTGTATGTATGCACATTACTTTCTGCTTCAAATCCTTCCTGCTGAAGGAGCAAGCAGCTCATTAAACTAGTGTCTCCACCTGGCAGACTGCACAAACCAACTGTATCAGCCCATGGTTTTTATTTTTACTAATGTCGGACATGAATGATCTGTGTCATTTCCATTTAAAGTATATAACAGCTCCAGTGTCACTTTTAAATTGTTTGGACATTCAAATGCTTGATGCCAATTAAAATTCTGGATTGTCTTGGTTGACTGACTTGGGTGAGTGACCTGAAACCAGATGGCAATAGAAAATTGCAATGTCTAGGAGCACTCAATAAATTTGGCCATGTAATGTTTTTCTTAAAGTTAGACTGCAGAATAAAGCTGAAGTGGGACTATTATGGGAAAATAAAGCAGCCACCTGTTATGGGAGGGTTTTGTTATTGCATGATGGGATGTGCATGTAGTTAAGCAGTCATTTTTCTGTCTATACCATAATAAATGATTTTGCCACTGAAATAAATATCATGCTGTGTGTAAACGTTGATCTACCTGTATTAATTTAATAGGCCTGTCAGGCATCTGTCCTTCCCTAGTAGTGGACCCACCAGCCAGTGAATCTGCCATGATCCCTTTACCACCTGGGTGGATTTTTTCGGTTTCATATTTCATTTTACATTTGTGTACACATGTTTTTTTGTGTTTATAAAGCTGTTCTTCTTTCCCCACCAGAATTTAACTTATGTAATTCTTCAAGCAATACTACTCAGTCTGGTTCTCCAAAATATTTTATTTTAGGGACATCCACAATGTAAGATTGTGAAGCATATTTAGCAGCCAGCAAATTGAGTTCACATATTTACACTGAAACAAAACAAACACATACATCATCATTTTAAGGGGACAACTTAGACTCATTCTGATATTTCTTGTATATTATCATTATTTACTTTTTTATATATTTGATAAATGAAATCATGTTCTACATTGCTTCATCCCCTCAATGTTGGGGGGAAGTGATGAGTAAGTGTCCCACTTTTCAATCTGCATGTTGGGAGGGATTTCCTATTCAGTATCTGCTGTTCTGACTAACCTGGTATCCTATTGTAAAGCTTGGTATTGCTGGGTTTATCTAAACCTCTTCATGCCCTGTTCCACTCCTACTCTTGCTTCCCTCCCTCTCTGGGAGCAGATTGGATGCTGTTCTGTGCTAATAAACTAACTAATAACACCCATGTCTTTTTTGTTCAGAGACAAGTCATGAAATTTTTATGACAGATGCCAAGTGTTGTAGCAATGCAAACATTCCTTTTTAACTAAATTTGATTTCATAGGTTGGTTTTCTATAATCAGACTACTTACATTTGTATTTGCTGTTTCAGGGAGAAGCAACATGAAGCAATCCACCTTTTGCAGATGAACAAAAAAAAAAGAGGATTCATTTAGTTGATGAAGGGAGGAGTTTCCTCTCGAAACGTTGTTTACTGAACATTTGCTGTGATGTCTGCACAATAAACCACTATTGGATTTTCTATGGATGCCACTTCTTTTTTTCTACATATGTTCTTGAGGTTGTGAGGTTGTTATTCCTCTGGCTACCAATTTTTGGCACAGACACCTTCGATTATATCAGTGTTTTAGACTAACATTTGTAGTGCCAGGTTTTTATCGGGGGACCGGGGAAATGGTACAAAAGAAGATGAAAGAATTTGCCAATAAGAATCATTCCAACATTCAAATTAGAGCATGAAGCCACCTGCTTTCTTTACTGTTCTCAGCAGAGTGGAGAGGAATCAAGAAAGGGGACTTTTCTTTGAATAATAATAAAAAAAAAATATATAAGTATACTGGAAATGTGCTTGGAACCATAGGCATAATGGGTTCAAATTATATGAAGCTTTATGTTGCCTTTAATGAGGTGCCCCTGTTTATTCACATGGGGAAGGATAAACCAGAACTTCATCAGATCTTTAGTCTTTCTATGTCCCCCAAAGAGAGAATAAGCTTGATAACATTACTTCGTAAGGAAGCTCACATGGAGTGATCACTCCAAAATGGTACATTTGAGAGGGGCCACATACAGCAACCCATCAGGGGTGGGGGTGGGTAAGCCATTTGTAGGGGATTGAGACCAGATGAAAAGGCTCTACATCTTGCAGGGAAAAACAATCTGGTAGGGAATACCTAATTAAATTTGGAGGGGAGGTATAGACATTAGCAATGATGTCATTCATGAGAAAGCCACATGGGTGTGACTATGACTGGAATATGCTGGTGGTTACATTTTTCCCTGAGTAAAAATTCCCAGTCTATTCCCCTTGGTTTCCATGTGTTACAATTTATGATTGTGTTTGTCAGCAGCATTTTTGCAAACAAATATTAGATTTTGCTGTAAATCATAATTAAGATACATGTTTCAGATAAACTTTATTTATTATGAAGTCAACAGGAATAAATCCTGCTGGAAGAAACTAGCAGATATGCGTGTAGCAAGTCCTTCCATTATTTTATCAGTGAAAAGAAATAAAAGATATAGGGAAGAGGTGTGGGGGGTTATTTAGGTACTGATTCTGAAAAGCTTCATTTTGCACATTAATTATCAAATGCAATTTTACTCTCAATTCAAACAGCATCATTATTCAAAGTTAATTATTTTTAATGAAAGGAAAATACAGGAATTAAATGAGAAAAAAACATGTGCATTCATGGTCATTTTTGAATACAAATGAATAGCAAACTGAACAAAAAAATGACATTAACAACTCATAATGGAGACATCAGTAAAGAAAAACACAATTGTCACCAAGTCTGTACTTACAAACAACATACAAGTTTTTAACAAATATATCACTCTGTAGTTAATACAGAGATACTAGTGATATCAGACAATGTTCTTACTAGTTGCAGTTAAACTACAATTCCCATCATTCAGCCAAGGATTGGTGGAAATCTGCATGGCTAAAGGACTCTAAAGATACCATTCCTTATATAATCCTTTCAGATTTCCTATTTTAATGTTTTTTTTGCCTCTGTACCCCTAAGGCATAGACTTATGTAGGCTTAAATTTATTTTTTTTATTTTTTTAATTTGAAATGTATTTTATTTTTAATAAGTAAAGAATGAACACCATGGGCAAAATTTACTAAAATTGAAAACTGCATTTTCGATTTGGAAATCTGGAAAAGGAGATTTTTCCTTTTCGAAATCCAGAAATGGAGATTTTTCCTTTTTGAAATCTGGATTTCTGTAGTGAATGGTAAGTGTAACTATTTTTTGTAAAATAAAGATCATATAATCCCAATTTAATCTATCAAAGGCCTTCTGGGCATCTAATATAAAAATTATACTTGAATTGTGTGTTTTTCTCACCTGATGAATTATGTTCATTGTCTGCCAAATGTTATCTGTTACTGATCTATTTGGTATAAAACCAGTTTGGTCTGGATGCACTAACTGCTGTGCATTAAGGGAGAAAGTCTGTTTGCTAATATTTTTGTGAATATTTTGATATCTGTGTTAATAAGTGAAATTGGCCTGTAACTAACACAGTTGAGTGGGACTTTTCCAAGATTTGGGATAACTGTAATAATGGCTTTTTGCATATCTCTAGATAGTGGATTTCCCCTTTGTAATGAGTAAAAAAGTTCTTGCATATGTGGAATTAAGTGATCTATGAATTTTTTTAGAATAACTTGCTGTGAAGCCACCTGGGCCAGGGGCTTTTTTGTTTTATGTTTCCTTAACTACTTTTCTGAGTTCTTCTGCTGTGATGGGTCAGCCTAATAAAGTAATTTGTTCTTGTGATAATGAGGGTGGAGTCCATTGAGTAAGGAATGCGGATAGGTCTACTTCTATTGACTAATTGGAGGTGTGTGTCAAAGGAGAGAATGTGACTAGATGAACTGTTCTGAATTCACCTGTTTGACTTCACCATTTCAAAGTGACGAATTGAGGGGTTGATGTCAGGGCTCGAGTGTTGCGTAAGGTGATTATTCATTCAAAGTGACAATGGCGACTGCGACTAAGTGACAACATGACCTATGGACAAGGTGACATAGAAATAGATAGAATATTCACACAATACAGGTAGTAGGACAGTGTTAGACTGATGTTACTGCCCTTCACTTGTCGAATTCGCCTCACTCTTCATGACTTCTCATCCAAATTCTATCTGACTGACTACGCCACACTACACATGACAGCGATCGCAGCTGCCCTCTTATTCAACAAGTGTATTCGCCACTTAGTCAACACTGACAAGTAAATTTGCGTCTATTTTGGTGATGCGACTTGAATTGTAGCGAAGTGAATGTAACAGATGAAAAGTCTGCAACCGCAACAATAGTAAAGTTGCAACCGTGACAATTTTCCCATAGTAAAGTTGCGACTGCGCCAATATTCCCATAACGACAGTAGCCATGAGTAGTGTGCGATTGACGTTAGCTGGCAATTCACACCCTTATGCGACAGTTCAGACTTTAGTCAATAACCTCCTTCATTTTTCTGTCTTAACTTCCGCTAATTTCTGAAAGAAAGTATCAGAAAAAAGTTTTTTGGCAGTGTTGGGAGCATAGACTAATGTGATTGTTGTCTGGTGGCCTTGCAGCGTGCCCGTGAGTATAAAGTATTGACCTTGAGTATCGGCATATTTGTGAGATAACATAAAATTAAAGCTTTGTGTATACAAACAGATACTCCTTTAGATTTGGCTTCTACTAGTGCATGGTAAATTTGCTTGTAAGTTTTAGAAATATATTTGGGGTATGAAGTCTTGGAGAAATGGGTTTCTCACAGCAGTAGTATGTTTGCTCGCTTTCTTTTCCTTGGGCTGTTTAAATCTTTAAAGAAGCTGTAAAAAAAAAGCTATATTAAATAAATACAGTACCTTATAATAAGCTCCAGCGATGCATTCCCAGCTTCTTCTGTCCTCTGTTTTCTCTGCACTGAGGCAGTCTTCACAGCATTTAGGCTGTCATGGAGCTCCACCCCTTATGCAAATGAGTGATAACATCATCATGCTCGTTGTGCCTCGGTGAGAGGAGAGCTCTCACTGGGGGAGAAATGAGCGTGATGGCGTCATCGCTCTATTTCACCGCCGGTGACAGTGAGTGGGAGGAGCTTCAGGCTGGCAGCTGGGCCCTCCATAGCGCTGTGAAGACTGTCTCAGTGCAGAGAAGATACAGGACAGATGAAGCTGAGAGTGCATCGCTGGAGCTTACTATAAGATACTTATTTAATATATATATATTTTTTTTTTTTACAGCTTTAGTTCTCCTTTAACATTATGTGATATACATAACTGTTAAGTGGAGTTTTTCTAGTTTTGAATTTGAAATCATTTCATTTTGTTAACAGCTAATTACTTGATCATTCGTATATGGAAGTAAAAGGAAGAAGAAGGAAGAGTAGATGAGGGTGGAGGGGAAAGAAGAAAAGGAAAGGGTGTGTAAGTATACTAAAAGGTGTGTTTGAAAGGGTTCCTAGAATATAGTATCTAGGAAAAAGTGATCCCACCAACTGGTTCAGTCCAGGATACACAGTCTTGGGGAGAGTGACTAGTCTACCAAGGGAGAAGCCCCGCCTTCAAGTGAGTCTGTTTGAAATTTAAATTAGATTGCTATGTGCTCTGAATTTATTAATATATTGTGATTGTGTAGCTATTTTTATATTGAATTAATCTCATCTTTCTATTTCTATTAAGGTAAATAACCTCTATTTGAAGTTATTTTGCTTGAGGAAATCTGAGGAATCAGTTTTATAGAAGGAATTTCTGACCTAAGGTGGAAAAATGAAGACAAAAGAAAGGGTGACGAGGAGGGGGACCACTGGGGTTCACACTGTTTCAGTGTATCTTCTTTTATGTAGTTCCCAATAAAACATTGTATTAACTGCACACAGGCTGCTCCTGCTTCATGGTCAACAGTGTAAGCCCCAGCTGTCTGGATTGTGTCAGCTGCTGGTGCGACTGTTAAGTTTCCGCCTACTGTTTCAGTGCCCTGCTAGGTCCTGCTCCTGTTATGTGTGTGTCAGGGAAGTTTTATTTGTTTAAATTACAGAGCTTGTCTGTTGAACTCTGGTTATTGAGCGGGAGCTCAGAGTTAAGCGGCCATCTTCCTTTGCAACCAAGCCACGCCCTTTCGTGTAGGCTTAAATTTATTTCTAAATATTATAAAGATTGAGGCAGATAATATAAATACCTGTGGTGTAAATGTTTATGGTTTAAACCAGTGGTTCCCAACACTTGTTTATTATAGTCAGATGCAATGGCATCCCAGAGGTTTCTAACACAACATTGCAGCAAGACTTGCAGTGACATTGACAATGTTGTGGAAAAGATTAAATTCCAACATAAAACAGAGTTGTAAGTTAAAAATGACTACAGGTGTGTTAACAAAGGGGGATCACTGTTAGGGGTCTTGTAGGAGCAATTGTACCATAGAGCCAGAGGAAGCAATTGGAAGAGTATAAAGCTGTCAGAAACACATGATTCCCATAAAAGATGGGGGGGCAGGAGAGTGCAGATTTTTTGCACTGGGGCCTATGCCAGTGTGCACTGTGTATATCACTGATATCTTGAGGACTGACTGATACCATTCTGGTAGTGGCACATTAAAAGGTATAACAGTAGGGCCATTAAAGAAGAGAAAAGTATCCTAGGGAGACTAGACATTGGTCTGTGTAGTTTAGAATAGTTTGAAAAAGACATAAAACTAATGATTTCATTGGCAAGTTGATGGAAGCAGCAATGTGCAGTATAGAGAAAAACAAACACAACACAAGGGTTATTGGAGTTAGATGCTTAGCAATATATATTGTATTGTGTTTAGTCATTTATATAGCACTAACAAATTGCACAGCGCTTTACAGAGATTCAGCATTCACTTCAGTCCCTGCCCCGTGGAGCTTACAATCTAATTTCCAGAGTCACACACCCAATTAACCTCTATGGTATGTTTTTTGGATTGTGGGAGGAAACACATGCAAGTAGAGGGAGAACATACAAACTCCATGCAGTTGAAGTCCAGGGTGGAATTGAGCCCAGAACCCAGTGCTGCAAGACAACAGTGCAAACTACTGAGCAACGGCACTGTCCAATGCTGCAATATGAGGAATAAATTCTAACCTTGGCCTAGCATGATGGCTGGATGTTACATAGTTACTATTTTATGTCCCCTTCATTATGTTGCATAATTCACAATGCAATTTGTGGCATGTATGAAATATTTATATAATCTTTACTTTGCCTTCCCCATTTATTTATATTTTTTTTTTGCCCCCAAATCACCTTCACCACTAGGTGGCAGCATATTTTCAACACATATTTACTTCTTCCCTCACCACTTTGCTATATTGTCTAAGAAGCCCCTCAGTCCCCTTGCTTAGTTGCCCCTTTTTTGCCATAAACAGTGCATAGTGTTTTCAATGTGTGATTTCTGCATAAAGGGGTAGGATATCTTTAAGGGCAGTCAAGCTGTGACTCCCAGTGACTCACTAGTTTGTTTTAAAAATGGAATAGATGATTCTCTATAAAATGCTTTGGCTAGTTATTAAATTATCTCCAGATGACCTATATATGGGGCAATGTGACTGTCAGTATGAGGGCCTGGAAAGATTTCCCCCGTTTTATAATTTGTCATTCTGAATGTATTTGCTTGTGAATATCTGGAATATCTGATTCAGCATGCAGTGGGCTTTGCAAAGGTTGAATCTGGAATTCTGAGTTTTTTCAGCTTTGGTTGTTACATTCCTGCTAGATAGATACACGTGTGTGTATGTATGTATATATATATATATATGTGCACACAATACTGTATATAAAGTGGAGAAGCTCATCACTCACAGCCGTTACATGAAAAATTTTCACCATAGGCCAAGCTGGTAAAGACTATAGAGCACTAAGCAGGATCCGCAGAATTTATTTCATTATCAGAGAACAAATCAACACACTATGATACTTAACATTTATCTCTAGTTACGTCAGCTGCATCAGTGTCAATTGCATCTTTACAGCATTCTTTTGATAATATTTCATTTGCTTTAATCCTAGATCCTCCTAGTAGCTTTATTTTGTAATGATTTTACCGATATTTCTGTAATGTGTATCTCTCTATAACTGTGCTACCCCTCCTTCCTTTCCACACTGTACATCCCTCATTGCCATTCTCTATTCTAGTCTCTTTTACCTATGAGTGAGATTGGCCTTCAATTATCACTACTTCTTTCTGTCCTATTGTGCTCTTTGCCACTCATAATTCATTCTTGTGAAGGAGACAAAGTATTGGAGGGCCTCCATCTGTAAATGCAGGCCATCTTCTTCAATAACCTGATTTTTTTGGCCTCAGATTGAAAGCTAGCTTCAGTAATTGTTTAATGCCATTTCCAAGCGATAACGTGGCATCCATTATATTTTGGAAAATTACTATAATGGGACTGCTCTAATGGGCATTACTTAGCTGTTCGCATAAATGCGAATCTTAACTCGACAGACATCCTGAATAGATTTAGATGATTTGTGTTCTCCAATGACCATTCTAATTTGCTAATATATATATATATGTGTGTATAAAATATATATATATAGTACATTTAAACTTCGCTAGTGAAACTGACTTCAGCATGTTTACAAAACAAAGTATATACAGCATGAAATGCAAATGCAATTTGGTATACTTAACATAAACAATTAAACAATCTGGGGAGAAAAAATTGTTTTATCATCAATGACAAGGGTAACCAGTGTGGGGACATATACCAAATCAAAGTATTTGTAATTCATTTGTGGCAAGATAAAAAAAGGAACTGTGAAAAATCTAGTAGGGAGATAAACGTACAAGATAAGTGCATTGGGAATGAGATAAACAAGGTATATTTTTCTCACAAATCCTTAGGGGGTTATTTATTAAAGTCCGAATTGTAATGTAAATGTGTGAATTTGCCAGCTAACGATGGTCGCACACTGCCCAATAAACGGCTTCTGTGGCGGTCACGACTTTACTATGGGAATCCACTGTTTAGTCAGTAAGGAATAGAGAATCAGGGTGTAGCCACCTAAAGTGATGAGAATTCACTTTGACAGTCAAATTCTCACTTTAGTCAATAACCTCCTTACTGTTGTTGCTAGACTATTATGCTATATTCTTTAATTTTACATGGCAGCGCTTAGCCAATCGATTTGGCCGCCGCTGACGTCATCCGTGACGTCAGCGGCTCCTGATTGGCTATGGCCAACCAGGAAGCGCTGGGGAGAGATAAGTCTCCCCAGCGGCTGCTGTATTCAGCAGCTT
>JAKJJM010006159.1:0-25211 GCA_021901965.1 Pipa carvalhoi
TGGAAATCAAAAAATACCGATTTCCATAATCTGGAAATCGGGACCGCAGTAAAGTCGGAAAGACCGGTACCGGTCTTTCCGACTTTACTAAATACCGCCCAATGTGTGCTTATAAAAATGTAAATGATGTCTATAAAATGGGTTGTTTGCAGTCTGTATTTTCTGGGGCTCTTGTGGAATATTTATTATCTAAAGCTCCATGCACATGCAGGCGGTCAATAAGCTGTATCTTAACCTGCTCCTGTCTTCTGAGATTCCTTCCATCCATTCACCCATTTTTTTAATTGATCTGTACCACCTTGCATAGTCATCTGTATGCTGAGATGCCTTTCCTTACTGAATGCAACTCCAGCCTCTCTCTGCTGTTACTCGTGGTGGCTTGTTAGTCAAAGAATTTTCTCCTACCCCACAAACTCCACAATTGAGATTACACTCAATGTAACAACTACCTACAATAATTGACATCCCTGGAATTATTCAGGGGTATATTTATCAATGTGTGAATTGTCCTGTAGACACGTGAATTTAAAGCAATTTGGCATTTCTCAAACTTCAAATAGTCTAACAATTTGAAACACTACAGCCGACCATGTATTTAAACACCGCTTCACTTAATTTAGCTGCAAATGTGACAACACTTTGATTATTTATCATGTGTTGAAGTGATAATTGAAGTACGAGTAAATAAAAGTTGCTATTAGGCGGCTTACAGCTGGGTTTATACTTTTATTCTGGCAACATTTCACTCAAAATGTAACAACCAAGTGCCATCATGAGCTAAGAATTGTCTTCCATTGAAATTAATGTAAAAAACAATGGTCATTTTTGCCACAAATCTCCAGTGACAATACTGGGGGAACAATGCAAAAAACATAGTGGCATTGTCCTTTCTTCTAATATATGCACTATATTGTATATTAATAGAGTGAAATTGCCTCCTAAACAGATCCACATAAAGATGACATCATTATGTTTCAATATGCCTATTAATGACACATTTTCTACAATATTCCACTGCTTCCATTGGCCTCACTGCACTCAGAAAGTACAATGCAACAATTAGAGACAAGCTGTTTCATTGCTGTGGCCAGGGCCGTTCCTAAGCCCGGCACGGCCGGCAATCACCCGGGGCGCCGGCCGTCCGGAGAGCTGAGGGGGGCACCGTCCGGATGGAGAGCGCTATCACTGCTGGGAGGCTCTAAAATTCATTTGCCTGCCGATATAGGCATGCTTACAGACAGCTCTTCTGGAGATGTTATTGCAAAAATGACATTCCTGGCTAATTTAGGTTAAGGTTCCAATTGGTTAAAGTTTTCATTGGTCCAGAAGTGACTTGTGGACTGCTGCTGATGGCGAACATTGGTGTGTGTAAGTGGTCACTGGCAGACTGAATAATATTGCCCTAATGAGCCGGTGGAATAACATGTAGAAACAAAACTAAAATGCCTTGTGACCAAGCTATGCAACAATATGTATTCATGCTTTTTGTTAACGTTACCATGTATAATTTCCTCATTCACTGGAAAAAAATATTTGATATGATCTGGTGTTGGCTGCCAAGAGGGTCAGTAATGCATCACAATAGCTTGCAGGTCCATTTGATAAAAAAGCTGTTAACATTATTTCCACATTAAGAAAGGAAATGTCATTTCAGGGTCAAATGAGAGAATGTTTGCAGCTTTAGTAATCAGTGATCCTGTGGTGTTTATGGTACACTTGAAGCACTATGTTCCATGCCATTTTGATGCCAAAGTGGTTTCATGATTGTCTTATGAATGTACTGAAAGCCACTATTGTGCTTGACGAGTAATCATTTCAAGCATCTCTCTTAGTCAAGAATGAGAAACGGTAATAGGAAACTAAATCCCCCTAGACTGACATTAGTTCCACTCTGCTAACTCGTCATTTCCCATGTTAACTTAGAACAATCCGCATTCTATTTTATTTCCAGCAGATAAAAACACTCATGGTATGCACAATGTTTGTACCTTGTTTGTCAAACCAACTATACCAAAACCTTCATTGATAACAGCTACACAGACTGAAGTTCTAAGAGTACATTTTTGTGTAACCCCCAAGGCTAAAGGCCATTTGCTTGACTATTGCTTTACAAAATCATTTCAACTGATGGGAAATTGTATTAAGTTTTCCCCAGGGCCTGACATGCAGAAACACATACATGTTAAAGAAGTTTGAACTCAGGGGCTTGTATAGTATTCCTGATAGTAAATTTGTGTAATAAGGTTTTAGATTTGAATTAAGGGATATTATCAAATCAAATCATCCTTCTTTAACTGTTTCTATTATATTGTGTTACATTTTCTAACAAACCAATAAACAACACTGTGTTTTGTCTGCATGAAGATATGGAGTTTTTCTAGAAAAGTATTTTAATGCCATACTCTGGCATTGCACAAGTCCCTTATCTGAGGCAGAGCTGAGACAAGGGGTAGGCAGTCGCCTAGGGCGCTGCAGGAGAGGGGTGCTATCTTGGTGCTCGCCCCCCTCCTTTTCCCTGTCCCTACCTACCTCTTCCCTGGCCCGGTTCCATCTGCTGTAGTACTTAGCACTACAGCGTCTCTCTCTCCCCAGCACTGGTTTAACTTTCTGTGATAGACAGGAAGTTGAAGCAGTGCTGTAGAGAGGAACGCTGTTGTGGTGCTAAGCAGAAGGAGCCGGGCCGGGCTGGGGAAGAGGTAGGTAGGGACAGGGAAATTGGAGTAATGGATTCACTGAACGAGCAGAGTTTAAATGGTATTGTTTGTATTGTTGACACAAGGCACAACACATATAATGAGACCAGTTTAATAAAGATATATTTTTTTGTCATTTACAAATACAGTATTTCAGGGACCCCCAACAGCCTATGTTTAAAAAAAAAAATCTCCTTTGTTATCGAACCTGTACAAGATAAAGTCAAGCCTCAAGCCATAATCTGCTGTGGGAAATGGAATTTTAAGAAGCCTGGTTTTAATGTATAATTCTATGTTAACTATACTTATTAATGCCTGGAAATAAACTTACCAATTATTGCCAATGGTCAACTTTCATGGACTATGGTCCATGTTTTTGAATTGGGTTTTGGATGAGTAAACGTTAGGATATGAATAGTTTGCTGGTTTGTAGACCTATAAAGGTATAAATGTTTCTTTTTGCTTTTGATTTTAATAACTCCCTTGAGAAGATACATTTTTTGATTCACATGTTTAATATATTTGTGTATTTATTTTTAACTTCAACCAAAATGGTTTAAATTAAACCTCGGGTAGCAAGATCACTTACAGTATTATCTGAATGGGTATTTTCAACAAGATCTATTAATCTGATCTAGCTAAATATGGAGCATTGTCTTTGGATTAAGCATTTAATGAATATAAGATACTGGCAACGCCCATGTTTATAAGAAAGTACTAGTAAAAGGCACAACTTGAAAACTTTGATTGAAAAACATGACATGCTTAAATATCAACCTGACAAAAAAAAAAATTGTCTTTCTATTTCAGTTCGCTTTTGGGGTGCCAGACTTGACTCTGAAAGACATAGCTTGCAGTCAAACCCTCTTGGAGCGATTCATCATTTTTAGCAGTCGCAGAGGAATGCAAACCGTACGCAGCTCCCTGTGCATTCTATCCCAGCAGAGGCTGCAAAGAATTGAAGATGTTTTGTATGCAAACATTGATTTCTTCAAGGTATTTGAAATAGTAAGTATCTGACCACATTCTTCCTAACAGTAGGCATGCCACAATGCCCCCTAGGTAAATGTTAACTAGTCTAGGCAGTAGGAGGCAAATTTAATTTGGGTTTGTTTGTGATGAGACTTTTTACCAGTGCAGAGGGAAGTATAGCCTGCAGCATCTTTGGAGACAGAACTCAGTTGTACTTAGTTTAAGGTCATTATGTTATGAGTGACTTCAAAGCTTTCAACAAAATTAATTCTTCAGCTTTGGGCTTTTATTTAAGTTTTCAAATTCCTCTACAATTTTTGTTTCTCCACTTGCATGTACTGTAATGTATAGTTAATATTAAAAAATCAGGTCAAATAAAAATGGTATTTTTTAAATAGAGGAATCAGCAGGGGCAATTGTTTACAGAGTTCTAGTGCCCTATAGCAACCAATCATCAGTTAGCATTCACTGATATAATGGAACTATAATAATGAAAGCCAACCTCTAATTGGTTGCTGTGGGTTGCTTGATCTCTTTGTAAACAATTGCCTTATGTAATAATTCCCCTGAAAGTTTTTTCTAATGTATGACAGTATTTTAGTGGAAGGTTTAAATATATTTAAATTAATAACTGACTCTAGCTCAGAATGACAACGACATTTTCTGTGTGGATCTCGGTTTCTCCCCAGTGTTTGGAGGTGGGATGTGTTTGGGGAAGAGGCTTGAACTTCCACTTTTTTCTGTGCATTGCTGCCACAAACCTAAGCGTATTTGCAAAAATTACACATTTTTGTTTCATAACCTCTTATTACATCAGTAAATGATTGAGACTGCTGTCTAAGGGCAAAATTGACTAAAGTTGAAAACAAATTTTTCGTTGCAAAAAACGGGCAAGTTTTCAGCCTTTTCACCCCCATTTTCAGACATTTTTTGCCAGTCTTTCTCCTGAAAATCAGGGGAAAAATGAGCAAAAAGGGGAGCCAAAAGTTGAAAAAAATCATTTTTGACTTTAGTAAATTTCGGTCTAAGAGTAATAACTGTGGTAGCCCCCATACTAGCACTATACTTAGATCTGCTGCATTTTGGCTACTGAATGGGTGGCATAACTAGGTATTTTTATTTAAATTAAATTGTGTGGAATAAATGAACATTAGCAGAAGCTCTCAATGCTGGGGATGCTTGTTACAATATGTAAAAACATTCTCAAACCTGCAAGAGCTGAGAGCAGAATAATTTTACTTTGTGGGATGAAGCAACAAAACAAATGAATTATGGTCTTTAGTTATAATTCCAAATGTTACATATTAGTTTTTCGTTTATACACTTTCTGAATGAACCATCATGGTATAATAAATAAATTAAAGGGTTGGTGCTGACTGGAATGTATTGTGTATTCTATAATGTGTTCGACTTCCTAGTGTAAAGTAATACATTTGTTCACTATTGCATATGTGTAATTCATCAGTTGAGGCAAACTAGTAGTTTAATAGCCATGCCTAAGAAAAAGTCCATCAGTTTCCTGGGGTTCTAGAGGCTTTTCTGCTAGTGGTTTCTAAACTTGAAATGATATATATTCAGTTTTGGTAACAGTTCTGCTATTTAATCACACTTCCTGTGCCCAAGCGTTCTGCAGTCTTCCCTGAAGCTCTGAACATATGTGTCCTCCATGTACCATCCTCCGACTGTTCCTCGACACCAAAGCTTGCCACCTGCCTTAACACTTGTACCTGTTTTTTGTTTCTAAAGCTGACCATCTGCCTTAACTTCAGGATGTGCCTTACTTTTAAGGTTTGCCACCTGCCTCCACTCTTGCATGAATCCATTCTTGTTGTTTTTTGCCATTCCTTTTTGTTGTTTTTTGTTTTCCTTGTTTGTTGTTTCTTGGTTTCCTTGTTGTTTTTTGCCATTTTAATTTCTTACGGCGAAATTTACAAAAGTAGAAAATAATTTTATTGATTTTTCGCACTCTTTTTATGGCAAAAACAGGCAAAAAGGTCGAACATTATGTTTTTGACCTTTTTGCCCCCATTTTTTGGCCAGTTTCCACCGCGAAAACTGGGTGAAAAGGGGGCAAAAAGGTCAAAAAAATTAAGCCTTTGACCTTTTTGCACCCTTTTTGTCCATTTTTTGGCTGTTTTCACAGTGAAAATTGACTGAAAAATGGGGGTAAAAAGGTCAAAAACATAATTTTTGACATTTTTGCTCGTTTTCATGGCAAAACGGGCAAAAAGTCTTAAAGACCATTTTTGATTGTTTGTAAATTTTGCCCTTAGGGTCGCGTTTTACTTTACTTTGCTGACCTTTGCTGCTTGACGACATATGACATTACAATGATGAATATATGACCAGAACTAAAAACAGAATACTTTAAATTTTAAAATATCTTATGCAACAAGTGATAAAACACAGTAAGATTAATCTTTTTTACTGTGACAACAAATAGAGGATTATTATCACTACTGTATATATTGGCACTGGCACCACAACACCACAAAAATGCATAAAGGATCAAGTATAAAAGTAGAATGTTCTACGGTGGAGATTTTAGCATGTATGGTATTCCTCTGTTTATAAGAGTTAAATGATTAAAAGGATTTCTTTCTTTTTTAATGTGCAATTGTTTGTCTTGGCAGCATTCATGTTTTTAACAAATACAATCTAAAGAGTGATTTCAAGTATTTGTACATCCCATACCTATGATGAAAGTGTGTTGATAGTTACCATGGGTATGCTTCACATACTAAGAATTTCACAGATGACACGCTAGATGGGTGATCAACTTAATATGCTTTCCCACAAATAATACTTACGGAAGTATTATAAAATATAAACATGAAAAATATTGTCAGGCTGATGGATCCTAGAGAGGATTTTCTTTTGTTTTTTTATTTTCGTTGGAAGGTATTTGAGGGCATTGCCAGGCTTAATACAAATGGTAGTGGACCTTATGTCCCTTCCCCAGCCCACAGATCCAGGTGAGGGGAGGTAAAAGACAATGCACCAGGTATTTCAAGGATGTTTACATAGCAGAGCAGACAAATTCAAGTCAAATTCAACCACTAGGGAATGGAGAGGTGGATATAAGCAGGGTTTTTGGAATATTTCTGTAGATACTTGGTGGATAGTCATAGTGTAGACACTGAGTATCTCTAGCTGAGTCTGCTGGGCAGTGATTGACACTGGCCTTACCTACTGTTCATAGGACTACTGCACCTATAACAAAATCTTTTCTGTCCAGCTCACTAGTAGCCAGCGCCATGGGTCCCCAATCCATTAGACTTTACCTGGGGTAGCATTACCCTAGATTTCCTTTTCTCTCTCTCATACACTCACTCTCTTTCTTTCTTTATCAGCAGGTTCTCTCAGGTACACTGACCATAGGTCTTACAGCTAGTGAGCCTTCTACCCACCAGGTACCCCTCTGCTCATTACATAAGCTAGGCCACCTGACCTAATGACTCATAAACCAAGAGATCTCTGGGAACTTCTAAACCCTCTGAACAATTTAACGCTCAATATAATATAATTAAAGTCAAGTTATATACATGAGCCTTTAAGTGCCATCCACCTTGTGGCTTTAGCTGCCCTTTAAGAGGTAAATGCAGAGATAATGTTACCAATTTTACTTACAAGCGTTCAAAACCAAAAGTAGGTCAGTAAATGAAATGTCATAATTCACTCAGTTTATGTTTACATTTTCCATTAATGGTATTAGGAACATGAATAGGACATAGCAAAATCCCAAGTGTGCAACATCGTTTAACAGAGGCTTAAACTTTTTTCAGCCTGTTAACGCTGGTGAAATCTTGGCGTTGTATATCAATATAACTGGTTTGGATGATTTTATAAAGCTGTTTTGTTTTTTACCCAAAAGTGTTTGCCAGCTTTAGTCTGACCAAAACCCATTTATCCCTATGGAGATGGTCTGGCCATTTAGCCATAGACTGATTAGCTTTCCTGTCGAAAAAAGAATGGTGATATCAATCTACAATGAAAGGGGAAACACAGTAAAAACACTGTAAAGTGTGAAGGTTATGACAAATTGATATTTATCGATATCTGTAATTTTCTATATCAGCAATTTCAGCCAAGCCAAGCCACTTGTCAGTCCAACCCGGGCATAAGAAAGCTAACTGTCTTCTGTACTATTTTGTAATGTGAAAATATTCTCTTAATATAAATAGTGTTTAGTCTTACTGTGTTTTCCTATGAAAATAAAGTTGAACAGATGTGGAGAAATGATTTTGCATGGATACTTCGTAACTATGTGTTTTCATTGTTCAATATGTATTTGTGCTGCGATACTGAATTTCCTGCCAAGACAAACTAACTGGAGCTGCGCAGACTAAAGAAACAGCGCTCCCAGTGGCTAATTTCTACACACAGTCAGAATGTTTGCTCAGCTTTAGTACGCGCTAGCTTTTGAACTAAGAATCTCACAGATATGGGAGAGCTCATGTGCTGTTCAGTAAAACATGCCAAAGATAACTTCTATTGTTTCTAACCTCCCCCCAAAATTGCTCAGAATAATATTCATTTAAACAGACAAAGGAATGTCAAACTTGCAGCCCTCCAGCTATTGTAAACTGCTGCTAGCAGCAACTCCCAGCTCTCTGACCATTGGGGAATGTGGGAAAATGTAGCTTAACTTAGAGAGAAGTCAGCAAGCTTGTGGTTTGTCTTCTCTATTTGATTCACAGACATTACTGAGAGCAGTGTTTATTAACCTTGCACAGACTGAATATATAACAGTTCTAAATGCATTAGAGGCATTTTTATGTTTCGATGTTTGTCCTTTTAATGCATATATTAGGAGGGACCCCACCAGAGCAGCCAACCAGGGGGGCCCAGCCAGAAGTCATGTTGGCTTAAGGGTACTGTCGAATGAAACTGATGGCCTACTGGTCAGTTTGCTATGTAAATGAAGGTGGAAAAAATATGTTAGTGGGGCCCTATCTTTCAGGTTGTGTGGGGCCCTATGATTTCTGATGGCAGCCCTGGCCTAACCAGTTATATATCTGTATACTATTCCAGTTGCTGACCTAATGCAGAAGACTTTTGTTGGTAGCCCAGCACATTGTAAAGTTGATATTTATTATACAAGCAATATACAATACACTTCTACATTTGTAAATATACAATATACTTCTGCACACTGTTTTTCTGTGCTTGCGCAGAACAAAATTACGATTTACTTTCCTGATAAAGAGCTCTAAGAAGAAAAATGGCTCATTTTGTTTATATCTTAACTTTTGAGAGAGAAAAATTGAACAGATTTTTCTTGGCAAAAAGAAGAGTCTCACTGCTCCCAATAGAGCCAAGAACAAGCAGTATGATTCTTAGGGCCTGACCAAAGTCTGAAATCACCTGTCGAATTCACTTCACTACAATTCGAGTCGCATCACCAAAATAGTCTTAAATTCACTTCTCCTTATTTATGAAGCTGCAGATAGATTTGTTGAACAAGCAGATTGCTACAGATGCAGTAGTATGTATACTCTTGTGAAGTCAGTCGAATAAAAGTAGGATGCAAAATCCTGCGTAGTGATGTGAATTCCCCTAGTGAAGTGCAGTGACGTCATCCTCACCATATCCTACTGTAAATAAGTGAACAATACATCTATTTCTATGTCACTTGGGGGTTCATTCTGTAAAGTGAGAATTTGACTGTCGAATTCACACACAGCGGATTCCCATTATAAAGTTGCGACCGCGACAATTCTCCCATTATAAAATTGCAATCGTGACAATTATTTTTAAAGTTCCAGCGTTGACATTTCCTTTTTAAAGTTGCGACTGCGACAAAATTCTCATTATAAAGTTGCGACTGTGACAGTAGCAGTCTATTGTGACTGTCTTTAGCTGGTGAATTTGGACCTTTACACTACAATTCAGACTTTACAGAATGACCCCCTAAGTCCATAGTTCAAGTTTAGTTATAGACCAATTTAGTCACAGTCACTTTTCAAGAAATAGTCGCAAAGTCAAACAGATGAATTCAGATCAATACACTTTGTAGAATTCTTGACTGCAACTGACTACACTGCTTGCTGAATACGTGAAGTACCTGTGCACGCACAAGTGAAATGTGAGGCGCTCCATAAATCTGTGACTATCATAGTCACCCGAAGTAGAAGCTTATTCGCCACATTGCAGAGTTTCCTCAATAAGCGAACATGGGGAAGTGCCAATCAAATGTGAATTGGCTATTCGTGACTATTCAGCCTTTAGTCAATAAGGCCCTAAATATCCAACTCATCCAGCTTACTCAGCAGTATTGGGTAAAGTGATTGCCTGTCAGGGACACCCCTGTTAATGCAGTTGGATACATTACTGAGTTTATTCCAGTCAAGATTCTGGGGGTTATTGGCTAAAGGCTGAATTGTTGCGTACAGGTGTGAACTCGCCAGCTAAAGTTGGTCGCAATAGACAGCTACTGTCGCAGTCATGACTTTAATATGCGAATATTGTCACGCTATGGGAATCCGCTGTTTGAGAATTCAACAGGCGAATTCGCACTTTAGTCAATAACCCCCTCTGTGTGTCAAATTAGAAAAGTTGGGACATATGAATACAATCAGATAATTCTTTGAATTTGGAATGACCAATAGGACCAATAGGAGTTTACAATTATAATAGATGTGTAAGTCGTGTCCAAATATTGCATGAAAAAAAAGAGTACTATCCAGTACTATCTGAAATGATATTCTGTGCCAGGGAAAAATCTCTGTAAAGGGAAACTAAATCTTAGCACTTACCAGTGCTCTTTTATTTTACAATAGGTTTTTATAATTGTCTATAGAGGACCTGCCAGTCCTAGAACCTGTTGATTGAGGAAGTTTAGGTTTATTTTCATGACAATTGTGACTGGACTGCTGCTTTCCTTCCTCCTTCTGGGCTTCACCATTGGTGAAGGAAGGTGCAGAAGCACTTTTACAATTGTAACGGCACATCTACGCATGTGCAAGTTCCACATAGTAGCACTACAGTGCCTTTGCAGTACAGGAAGAGTGGCAGTGGTAGCTCAGAGATACCAGGATTACCAGAGCAGAGAAGACCTAAAGATCTTCAATCAGCAGACTCCAGAATCACTAGAAGACCCTATAAGTAAATATAGAAACTGTTTGTTAGAAAACAGGGATGTAAATTATTCATTTACATTGCATTCAAATTTCTTAGGATTACGCTATAATGGATACAAACTGATGCAAACCAAAGAACTAATCTCAAAAGTTTGTATTCTGGCTCAGTTTTTTTTTTTTTTAACAAACAGCAAGTTTAAAAAGTTAAGAAATAAAATCATTAAACAAGTGAAGTGTTTATTGGTAATTAGATGTTAAGGAGTGCATTGGTATCAATAGATTAAAGTGTATTGTATGGGTGAGAAGACTCCCAAACTGATGCATTCTTCAAGGTTGCTAAAGTGCCGACATACAAAAAACTGTCAGAGCATAATCAAGTATTTCCATTATTTTAGACTAGGCAAAACATAGCAAAGAATGTTGGAAGTCTTATATTCCAGCAACAGCAGGAAGTACACAGCACAGTTATTCTTAGTTTGCATCTTTCCTGGTGAGAATAGTTTTAGTATAACTGGTAACAAAGAAGGTTCTCACTATGCAGTGCTTTTTATAAATGCATATGCAAATGACAAGATCTGCATCAATCCAACAGATGTTTCCCAGAACATTTTGTACACATTTTGTATACACACACAGCATGGAAATCAATCCATAATAACCAACAGAAATGAAAGGTGGAACAATGTAGTTTTTTATGATACACTGTGAGATGGATGCACAGGTATTCGGTATGTGCACAATGCTATTTTTAATCCAGTAGAGATACATTGCTGACTATATGCGTCCATGCACACACAAACATGCATTGGATATCACCAATATTCTTTGCCCTAATTACCAAATTTTATGTGTGCACCTAAGGGCTAAGCTGCACCTTCTCCTTCTACATTCAGTCAGCTGCATAAAAATTGTGAGGCATCTTGAGAATATCAAAGTCACCAGTATGCACACACTCAGATCGTCCATGCTGGAAAAGACAATATATATATTTAAATCTTTTCTTATATCCTTAGCCACTGGAGGTTTGTAGGATTCAGGTGGATTGATGCTACCAGGAACCTACCATGATTGGGAACTACAGGACAGAAGGCTTCAGTGCAGGATCTGCACCAGTGCCTCCTCCCCAGGCTCCGGTGCAGAATTGGCACTTGGGCCCCCTCCCCCTAAAGCACGTTGCCTCACTATACGGGTTGAGTCGAACATGGCCAGTGAACCTCGTAATCCCTATACAGTAGTTAGGCAACTGGCTGTAGTAAATTATAGAAAAAAGACCTTACAAAATAAAAATCACCCATATAAATGCAGCATATATTTAGTTCACTTGGTTGGGAAGAACATAGGAAAGTTTCCCAGGGTTGTAAGATATTTCTACCTGAAACTATAAGGGAATATTGCATGGTGATAGAATGGGCATGACTCCTTGCAGAAAACTTAATGGAAACTTTTAGAGAAATTATTGCCTGAAAAATACATTCCTGCTCAAGTGTTCACATGACTAGCCTAAAGCCCTGTAATGCCCAACTAGGTAACTAACACTGAATGCCATCTGCATTGTTTACATGTTCTCCCTGTACTTGTGTAGGTTTCCTCCAGGCACTCCAGTTTCCACCCACAATCCAAGCCTTACTAAACTGCCCATAATCTGTGTGTGTGATTGTGTAGGGAAACTAGATTGTAAGCTCCAATGGGGCAGATACTGAAGTTAATGCTTAATCTCTGTAAAGCACTGTGAAAGATGTTGGTACTATATAAATACTATATTAAATAAATAAATGAAGAAAATATCTCTCTCGTTCTGGTAGCCGCAGAGAATTTGGCCCTGCAGAGAGAGAGCCTGCTGTTTTCAAAAGAATCAGGGCTGGGAAGAAACTGCAATTGTTGAGAATATTCAGAATGGGAAGATGGTAACCCCGAGTTCTGTTTGAACTGTGGTAAAATAAATCAAGAACTATTTTTTTTTTGCCGCATTGGACTATGTTTTCTGTTAATTTCCACTTTATATTCTGATTTGTCTGTTTACAGCTATGGGAAAAAAGAGCTTCTTTTAATTATTTTTCTACATTAATTTTCATACCGTTTTCATTTTTTTTTACTTTCTTTATAGCTTCCAACTGTGCTAGACAGTAGCTCCCGGGGTATAGATCTCCGATTCTGGGGGAAGGTTCTGTCTAATCTTTCTGAATCTCTACGAGAAGTAAGTAATATACAAGATCCCTCTCTATGAGTTATTGCATTTCAAAATTTTAAATCTTAAATCAGGGGTGTCAAACTCAAATACACAATGGGCCAAAATTAAAAATTTGGAAAAAGTGGCCGGCCAGCCTTGATATTTATTAAAAAAAACTGTCTACAATTGAGTTTTTCCTGCTCATTAGACAAAACGATGAACCTTTTTAAACAGGTCTGTCCTTTACATATTTGAACAGGTATTCTTTTTCCCACTTTTCTAGAAAGCTTCTGTTTTCCACCTTTTGTTTTCCAATTTTTGGGAGTGGTGGTGGCCCGATGTGACTGGTAGCATGAGGTCACTAATGTCTACAGAGGAGGGGGGCGCTTGGGGCTCTTGGTTGATGTGCCAACGCACCAGCAGAGCATTCTGGGATTTGTAGTATTAGCAGTGCATGTGCTGCATACTGTCGGGCCAGCTCTAGTAGACGTTTGGGGCCACATTCCGGTACATCCAAATGTGCCCGATCGAACTGATTTTAACGAAGTACATGAGGCACGCCACTGAAATTGTCACGGACATGCCTTAATATACTTGAAGAGGTGAACAAAACTCTGCTCGCCTGTTCTTCAAGCGCGTATTGAAGCGTGTCCATGACAATTTCAGCGGCGCGCCTCATTCACTTCACTAAAATCAGTTCGATCAGGCACATTCAGAATTACCGGAATGTGGCCCTTGGTATTTTCTCGTGGGCCAAATATAATTTCACTGCATGCCAGATTTGGCTCCCCGGCCAGAGTTTGACACCCCTGCCTTAAAGTATCCAAAATATTACAATATGGCTTACTAGGAGTTTTGCAATTATAGAACATATCAGTAGCTGGAAACACTGTGTAAACATGTCAGCCATACTGTAGGAGCAAGATGAAAATGAATAAAAATAGACAACATATGTCAAATGGTTTATTTAACAATTTCGAATCTCCCTACCTAAAGGCAACAGTCACTTTTTATCACTTTCTGTTTATTGCAGTATAAAACTTACCGCTAATTACAAATCATCATATTGATGTATCCAGATAGAATAATCTTCCAAAGATAGGGGTCTTAGGCTGCTTAAGCAGTTTTTTATATGTGGCGAAAGGCCTTGCACAGCTGCCCATTTACTACCAAGATATCAATGACTGAAAATAGGTCTGCAGGTTCTTTAGTGGTAAACTGCTTGCAGGCTTATTTCTGAATGATACAGCTTGCAGTACCATACAAATGAATGGGCAGCCATGTGATGATTTGCTGTAGGCAAAAAAAGTCTGTTTCCTCAAGCATATTGGTCTTATAAGCTGTGCACTACAGGAAATTATACAAGAGTTGATATCTGATGCATTCAGTCAACATTCTAACTTTATTCTCTTTAACAATATCAGTTTGACTTGTTTTTATTTTTTTTGAGGACTGTCAAATGGACTAAGGGGAGTTTGGGTTCCAAAAGCCCAAGCAAATTCTTTGGGTATGGCACTGTTCTGCTTACATACACAGAGTAAAGCTACTATTAGTGCTATGAGTGGTGCTTTCAGTAGCACTTCCTTCCTTTTAATTTCCTGTTCAGGAAATGATCTTTTCCCTCCTATTTAGTATATAACAACAATAAAAACAACATTACAAATATTAACGTTACCAGTTCAAATACAGCTGGTCTTGGTCAGTCAGTTTAATACCAGAACATGGATTTTCAGATCTTTTTGTTGCTTATAGCACAGTGGCAGTGAAAATATACTTTAAAATCCATATAAAAAAAAAATTGCATTATTCCTTATTTTGCCACAGATAAAATGTATGACTCTTATAAATACAGCAGAAAAAAACAATTTCACTGTTTGCTAAATAGGTAAGTAAAGCCATAGCCATAGATATAGTATGTGGAAATAAAGTAAGATCAACAATCTTGTCTTTGTATAGAAATATTGATACATTGAACAAGCAGTCATACTGGTGTGGAGAATATATTCACATTTGAGACACTGAAAAATAGGCCCCTGTAGTATGCACACAAACTAGCATACTGTGTTTTATAGTTCTGCAGGTGGTTATGGGAAGGCATGAAGTAACAAATTTATTATAAGCAATCTGAAGCATAGGGATGTGGTTGGAGCAATATTTCAGTATTTTTAACTGAAAATGAAATGAAGCCAATGTATAACAAACCATTTACATATCAAGGGAGTATATTTTGATCCAAAGTAAGCTTAAAGCGATGAGAGTTTACCATTTTTTTTTCCAGTTAGCCCAAAAGCCAAGTATCCAGGATCTGCTATGGGTGCTACGGCCTCTTGTTCAGGAAGGAGGACCTACGACCTTCACTCAACTCATGAACTCTTTATCAGAGCTTTTCTGTGGCTACCCTGAAGGGGGAGGATCCAGAGTTTTTTCTTTCAATTGGTATGAAGACAATAACTACAAAGCTTTCCTGGGAGTCAACTCTACCAAAAAAGAAAGCAATTATCTCTATGATAAGACTACCAGTAAGTGCAAACATGAAAGAAAACAATAGACAAAAACATTTTTCAACAAAGCTCTCTGAAACGGACTCTCCCCTTTAAAAGTAATAATTTATTTCATAGTAGGGAGGTTGCTGGTTGTAGAACAACAATGATGGCAATAAAAGAGAAATTATAAATAGGTACACATTGTCCATAGATTACATCATAGATTCTCAGACCTCTTCTTTTGATCCACCAACAGCTTCTGGATTTGTTTGGTCACACTCCCATAGTGCCATATATTTTTTGCATTCCTCTGTTGTACCCGATTCTGTACACATACACAAATTATATTATTTTATTGCCCAAGGCTAGCTGCTATCACAGGTAGATCACACACTCTCTCTTTCTCTCATAGCCTGTTGCAGATTTTAATTCCAAAGAGTTTAGATGAAGTCAACTTTTATTTATCATTTCTTACAATAATTGACCACATTTTGTTCTTTTTGCAACAACACCTTACGTTACCTATTATATTCCAAGATTAGGTATCTGCCAAACCTGGATTATATATAGCAGTTATTAAGACAAAATACATCACACTTACACCCTAATTCCCTGCTGGGTTGAAGGTGAGTAAGGATTTACAAAATCCCAGAATACACTTTGGATACATGATCACATATTCTGTTTCTGCTGGCAGCCAGAGGACTACCTCTATAGTAACCCGTAGGCTTAGTCTTTATCTGGACAGGCCCAGCACAGCCAGTATCCTTTCCTCAGTAATCCCCTCATACTTCTCATTTAGGAATCAGGCTTTCCTACTAATCTAACACTATTTGACCCTGTCACCTTACAACCAAGCTTCCCAAGGAAAGGCTGGGTTACCAGATTATAGAACATCAGCCTCAGCAGGTGGACAGTAATTACAACCCTGAGGCTTCCATAAAGGGTGATAACTTTAGTATTGCTGTGGGATGATATTGTCTCTAAGGCTAGGTTCACACGAGCGTATTATGCGCAGCACATAAATACACTAATGTGAAAAAAAAAAGCGGTGCCGAAAATCCCTATGGAATTTATTTTGTTCCAGCCACACAAGCGCATAACGTGTGAACGCTTGCCGCTACATTTTTGCCACTTCTGTACGCTGCGCGAAGTATGTGGCCAGATAGGAGGAGCTGCAAACGCCGAGGGAGCGTTCACACGATGTCGGGTAAGTACAATAGGAAAGCTCATCTAGAATATACACCGGACTGAAACATGCCTAGCCTAAAGGGACTGAGAAACAACACTAACTTGTCAAATAAGTCCGATAAATGACCATAGGCCTCATCTTTATGAACTACTCACTAAGAGTGTCCATTGCCTTCTTAAACCCTTCTTTCTTGCTGCCTCTTATCTCTGGAATTTGTTGTCACCCCACTATTTATGCATTATAATGTACACAACATTGTTGTTTTCTACTATTCATGCCTCACCTTGTGTTTTCTGTCATCTGTTTCTCAGCGCCATTTTGTAATGCTCTAATTCAGAGCATGGAGTACAACCCAGCTACCAAAATAGCTTGGAGTGCAATGAAGCCTCTTCTTATGGGAAAAATCCTTTACACCCCAGATTCTCCTGCAGTTAGAAATATCCTGAAAAAGGTGAGAGAGAAAAGAAAATCTGTCTAAACTGCAGGTAGAAAGCTGAAATGCTGATTATAGTAACAATATGTTAAATAAGATGATAGTGTTTTATTATTTCCTTCTAGCTTGTACTGTATTTATATGTGAGTTTACATTTTGTGTTTACACTTTTCTACCTATGAATGTTTTTATATCTTATTAATAGATTAAACATGCATTGTTGTAAGATCTGTGTCGCCCTTAACCCCTACAAGGGGGTTGATACAGGCAGTAGGTACTGTCACTTTATGGGGGTCATTCCGGTAGCTCAGAATTTTCTGTCCCGAATTCACTTATAGCGAACTCCCATTATAAAGTCGCGACCGTGACAATTTTTTTTGTCGCAGTCGCGACTTTATAATGGGAGTTCGCTATAAGTGAATTCGGGATGGAAAATTCTGAGCTACCGGAATGACCCCCTATGTGCACACTGGGAACTAAGATCAGGAACACAGACAGGGAAATGCAGGAATACCAGCTAGCAGGGTGCAGGAACTGGAAAACGGTAGGAACACAGGAGCTTTGATGGGGATAATGTTCAGGCAGCGAGTGTCTGTAAAATGCCAGGTTTTAAACCCCTCCATCATGGGATAAGAATAGATTAAATGCATGCTGCAGCGCTACTTAAACTGGTTACATTCAATTTAAATTCAATTCAGCTCTGTGGTATGTAGATATTAAATATGTTTGGTTAAAGAATGATGTGGCAACCAGAGTGGGATTATCCCTACTCTAAACCTGAACATATTTTAAAAATGCCTGCAGGGATAATTCAGCATACATGTGTATTATATGCCTTTTTTATACATTGCTTATTTAAGAGTAACTTTAAAATGCATGTTAAGATTTGGTTTATTTTCTGAGAAGGATTTGGTATTTGGCCATATTGCAAAATGATAAATTCTATGCATACTTACTTTCAAGATCAGCTTCAACAATACTGAAATGATTTTTATTTAGTAAGACACTTGTGGGGATGAGAAATATCTACATTACTTACATAAATATTTCAGTGATGGTATTAATCATTTAGAATATGCATATTCATTTTTCAGGCAAACACAACATTTGAGCAATTGGAACGTGTCCAGCAAATTGGAAAGTCATGGGAGGAAGTGGGTCCACAGCTTTGGAACTTCTTTCACAGTAGTGTCCAAATGAATATATTAAGGGTAGGTGTAAGCTGACCATGTATACTAAAGATTGTTAAATGACTATTGTCTAAGAGATATTAGGCCACAAGGTACAAATATATATATTTTTTAATCTCGGGGTTATGTTACAATATCAGATGGGTAGGAAAAATCTATTTACCCATCATTCACTTCAGGGGTCCTGGATGTGGCCCCTAAGGCTGTCATCTGTGGCCTGAAAGGCACCAGAGTTTTAGAGACCCTTGGGACAGCAAAGAGCAGTCAGAGGGAGAAGCATGCCCACCAGTGATGTAGGGTGAACCCTTACAGAACCTGAAATGATTGGCATACTTCTCCCTCAGACTGCTTCCTTACCTTATGTGTATGCATGTGCTCTGTGCATAGTGACTGAGCAAGAAAACATTGACAGGACAAAGCTTATCAAATACTTGCCCACCAGCTCCAGATTTTTTCTATGTGTGGTCCATTTACCAGACCAATTTTGAGACCTCTGAGGTATTTTGTCATCAAGTGGCGCAGGACAGAACCTTACAATTGTTTACTGAATGTTGCATTTCATATGCAGAAGACTAAAGACAAAATTTCCTAAAGTCGAAAATGATTTTTTAGACCTTTTCACCTGAAAATTGGTCAAAAACAGACGAAAAGGTCAAAAATTATGTTTTTACCTTTTCTCCCCCATTTTCTGTCCAATTTTTGGGCAAAAATCAGGCAAAAAATTGGGGAGAAAAATGGCTGAAAACGGGCAAAAAATGGGGGGAGAGAAGGTCAAAAACATAATTTTCAACCTTTTTGCCTGAAAAACAGGCAAGAAGGTTGAAAAAATCATTTTCGACTAGTAAATTTCACCCTCAAGGTGCACCCAGACATTTTATTAGTCTTAAGTTAACATAAGTAGAAAAAGGTTAACTACATTTACACTGCAGATGTCACACAAATATCGAAGAGGGCCTCAGAACTGAAGTGCTCTGCTAAGTATATTTATTCCCTGTGTACTCTACCACCAGAAATACCCAAAACTCTGTGCATGTTAGCAAATGCTAGGCGCTGGAGTTTCGCAATGGCTGAAGAAACATGTATTCAAATTGTATGATATTTGTGCTGGCTCTAAAAAGGGAACTAGTAAATTAATGCAGACTGTTCATTTGTCTTTAGGATTCCATAAAAAACCCCACAGTGAAGGATTTCCTTAACCAACAACTTGGCAATGAAGCTATATCCGCGGATGATGTAATCAATTTTCTATTCAATGGAAATCCAGAAACACGACCAGAAGGGCAAGCAAATTATGACTGGAGAAATGTCTTTAACTTCACTGATCAAGTTGTGCGTCTATTTAACCAATATATGGAGGTATGAAAACTGCACATGTGTGGGCAAGCCTTGTGTTGTATAAGTCAGCTGGGTTCAAGGCAAGTGGTCCTGTAATTTACTGGTGGCATATTAGTGCAGCTGAACCTATGACTAGCATCTTTCAAGTACACATGTGTTGGCAGTGGGTTGACTGTTGCCACAGGTAGGTTTTAGACAGGGAAACATCTATCTCAGCTTACCCATCATAGTAAGTTGCATCACTACTAAAGTCATCTTTCCACACTTTTCCCATGGGGTAGAACAGAAATGAACGCAATGAATGGAATCCATTAAGGTATCCTATTTGCAAAATATGCATGAAGGTGGGATGATTATCCCAGCAAAGCATAAGCCTCTCTGCTCTCCAACCTCATACTGATACTGGTGAAGTGGTTGTGGGCCCACATATTTGGGAAGAGGAAGGTTTGAGGTTTCTCCTCCAGAGAAGTCGCTCATATACTCCCTGCATAGAGCGGAGCTATCAATAAAGATAAAAACAGACAAAAAGGCCAAACATCATAAATTAGTCTAGGTTCACGTGAGCGTATGATGTGCAGTGCATCATATGCTCGTGAAACCTAGCTGCACGGCTTATCTCATTAAACTTACCTTGTTCCAGCCATACGCTAGCAGAAATGCGACGGCTAGCGGTCATGCGCACTCGCATTATGCACTCAAGTGAAGTTCCATAGGGAAGAGTGGCGCAGCTTTTTTTTTTTTCCACACGAGCGTATGATGCACTGTGAACCTAGCCTCAACTTCAAAGATTATATTTTTAGAGGTGCTGTATTTGAATAATTGCCAATCTAATCCAAATGGGAATTTCTACAGACATGTATGTGTGTATGTATAATTTTATTTATAAAGCGCCACAAATGTACCCAGTTCTGCCCATATTCAACAACACAAATACAATACAGACATGGGGAAAAGTGAATTAAATAATACAAGTATAGAATCACAAGGATATTTCACTTTAAGTGCCAGGTTGTGGTTGACACAAGAGGTTGGAGAAGTGGATTGGGCTTACATTGATTGCATGTTTTCATATCAGTCAAGCCATTGTTTCCAGGCATGTTCTCTTCCTTTGATTTCACCTTGTGCAAACAAATAAACACAGGGTAATGGCACTCCAGTAAGAGCAGCAGGATGTTAAAGCAAGTCAGGCATGTTCTGGTTAGCCAGTACAAATCATTTCGGCTTGGATGTCTTCCTTTTATCAGTCCTACCCAGCCTTTTTTATCAGCAGCAATCTTGAATGGCCTGGGCTCCTGATGGCCCTATGGAATGGTATCAAAGAAAGGCAGATAATTGACAAAAGTGGGAAATGAGCTTATGCTGAAAACAAAGTGCAACTGTTGCCTTCAGTCATGCTGAACAATGAAGGTTCTTATACGTTCTCCTTAGTGAAAACAGTCTGAATCAGACTCCCACAGAAAATTTGTAATCCTTAAAGAGGCCTTATCATCACATTTTTAATAAACCTGTTTAGCTATAAAGGGAAGATTCAAAGGAAAATGTACCCAATTTATAAGAAGTCAATCATTCATCTGTTTTCCCTTTAAATGTTTACTGCTGTAAGAGTGCATAGCCTCTTGGGTGCATGTGACTGTTTTCCTTGCTTTCGTTAACTCTTTGGCACGTCTTCTTTGCTCAAAGACCACTTGCCAGAATATGGGTTCAACCCTCATAGCTGTACATTTTCAAAAATGAAAAATTCCCAGTATTCCTTTATACCTTTCATCAGGGCCGTTCCTAGATTAAATTGCTGTACGGGCGAGAGCCTACAGCTTGCGCCCCCCGCCCGGCATTTTGTGAGGGGGGGGGTTGCTAGCGGTTGGTAGCTTTAGCGCCCCCCCCTTGCTCGGTGCCCCCTTCTGCTTGGAGCCCCGTGCAAGTGGGGAGGGGTGCTAGCGGTTGGTAGCTATAGCGCCCCCCCTCAGCGCCCCCCTCTGCTCGGCGCTCCGTGCATTTGCCCGCCCCTAGGAACGGCCCTGCCTTTCATACTATCTTAACAGACTCAATATCTCTCATCATTAATAATACACAACATTGTAAAACAAGATAATAATAATTAAAATCTTTTAACATATGGGGGGTCGGCACCTGACAGATAATTCTTTAAAGAAGCATAAATTATATTCATGGTTCAATGAGTTTAAAGAACCACTAACACCACAAAAAGTCCCGGCATTTATTCTTACATCATAACCTGTAACACTGATATTTTTGAAGTTGGAACTATCCTATATAAGTTGGGATTTCTGGTGCAGTTCATGTGTATTGTATGTTAATACATACAATGCACATGAACTGCACCAGAAAGCCCATAGATTCCATAGAACAGTGCTTCTCAAACTGGTGGTCCGCGGATCGGCGCCGGTCCGCAGACCAATAGCTGCCGGTCCGCAGCTTTTCGCGGACCGCCACCCAGCTAATGAGAAAAGCTGGGTGACGGTCCGCGAAAAGCTGGGTGGCGGTCCGCGACTTTCGTTGCCGGTCCGCCGGCAACGAAAGTTTGAGAAGCACTGCCATAAAAGAAAACGGAATATTGTTTGTTTTTTTACTAAACAGATGAAAACTGATGGTGACCAATAAAGAGAAGAATAATACAAAGCAATAAAAATTAAAGATGACAATTTTGTCAGTAACACCTTAAAGGGCCAATTACACCAGAAAAAGATATAATGCTAGTTAAATTGGCATGACCAGACTTGTAAAATTGTCATCTTTTAAAGTTGAATTTCTGATTTTTATTAGTTAGTATTGTCTCTCTTTAGCTTAAATGGTTGAAGCCAAATTGACTTTTGTGTGGTACTTCATTAATATGTTTTACCAGAAGATTACCAGTATGACTAAGGCGGCAGTTTATTTACGTAACAGATAAAAAATAGCTGCAACCACAAGGATGAAAAACAAACTCAAAATAATATTGGTGGGAGGAAGTGGGCATTAAGCACTTAAATATTTATTTAAACAATAAATGTGAGCAATATTATAAAAAGTAATATAATTTCAACTGATGCTTTATTATTTATTTATTATTTCAGCCGGGTCGACCTGGCACTACCCAGCTAAAAAAATCACCCCTGGTTGCTTACCTCCAGCATTCTTCAGATAAGTTCCTTTAATAATTCCTGCTCAACAGAATTCCCCAGAATCAGCTCCAATTTACTTTCAGCAACTCTCTCCACTTAGTACACCATCATTGCCGTTGAGAACTGCCTCCAGTCTCACATTAGCAATGTGAGCATGTGCAATATGACAATCGGTTATGCAAGTTCATTGAAATACAGCTGACCAATCATGAGCATAGTTATTGGGGGGTGCAGTGATCACAAATGTTCTCCATGGGTCCGAGCCACCCTGCCACAACCACTGCAGCCCCTTTAAAGCCCTTCAGCATTTGTTCCCAGTGCCCCCCTCACCTGGATCGAGCACTGTGGGGAGATGAGGAAAAATCCAAGATGTCGACTGCAATGATCCTAAACACAGGAAAGGTCAGGCAAGCCTTGTAAAGAAATGGTGCTGCTCCCTAAAGTACTCTACTTAAAGTAAGAATTAGTTAAAAAAAAAAAAAGTAGTAAGCATCTTTAGTTCTTCTTTAACAGAGAATTAATTTATATTATTTTCTAAACACCTCCATATTAGATTTTTTTTTTTAATAATGCCTTATATTAAATTCACCAGCCCTTAACATTCTGTTTCTTCTGTTCAGTATAATAAAATAAAAAGAGATCTTCCAAGAGTCAGCTAGACTCAGTTCAGGTAATGGGAAATTTTAACAAAGGAGTCTTTGCTTATTAAATGTTTTGTGCCAAGAGAATAACCACTTGTGTACACAGACTTTGATGTGGAGTAATTGTTAGTTTGTGATGAGCAGTGGGTATCAGTGTGATCAAACAGTGTTGTTTTGGCATTTTGTGTAGACTGGTATTAGTCTACATTTCTTATAAATCCAATAACCCCAGTTATAATTTAGATTTGTGCGATGTATAATACATAGTAACGATATGTTCTTACATGACATTAATACTTTTACAGAATTCAGCTTTTCTTTTCAGAAATACCAACCTGATTTAAGAGATTGCTCCATAATTTACTTTCTGAGTGTCTTTGGTCTTGTGCACTGCATTAGAATGGGTCATGCAGAGTTCAAGAAACTGAATATACCAATCCACGAGCAGCCTGCTGTGGCTTCTGCTCGACTGTAATTTCTCAGAAAAATGCAGACTGTGTGTTAACTAGAAAAAATGCTAAAAACAAAAACCCCACCACAATATGTATATCATTTATGTTAAATGTGTGTTATTGCAAAGGAAATATTACTGCCAAGCAACAGTGCACTAGGTTAGAGTAAAGGACTTCTTATAACGTAAAACTGTAAATTAAACCTCTCTGCTATAGACTCATGGCTTACACAATGCTGGATTTTCTTATAGGCATACCTGGGAACCTTCAGGCACTTACTGAGCAAAGATCCATACAGCCTGGGCACAGATGATTGGAGAGTGGTCCTTAGTGACACTTCTCCTCTGTGGACTCTGACATATAGTTGCATTTGCCGAAATAGGTTTGCACAATCCCAGATTTTCCTATATGCATACCTAGGAAGCTTCAGTGCACTTACTGCCCAAAGATCCATTTCCCCCAGGCTCATATTGGAGGCAGGTGCTTAGGAACAGAATGTGCATCACAGGGGCAAATCTTGTGGCCTTGGGAGCGAGACTGGGTAGGGATAAGGTGAAATGGGGTGGGATTAGGGCACTGATGGGGGTGGAGCTATAGTTCAGTTTCTCAACCTATCTCCTAGTTAGGTAGTTAGCATGGGGAATCTGTGGGTTAAATTCTAAGTACTATTTTTAATGTTCATATGTTGAAAATTTGTGATTTCACTTTACATGTAATTATGAGTCATACAAAACTTCAGTTGTCAACATAATTTATTCTGGGATTATTTGCAAGGGGCATCACCATTTAGTGGGTGAGGCCTACGGTTGCGAGCTGTATGTAAATCCAACACTGTAGATATATATGGCCAACCCTCCCATTACTTATTTTAAGAAGTACATTTTTTAGAGGTGTCTCAGCCTCCCCCTACTCCAAATGTTAATTTGTGTTATCTATTTCACCCCTCAATATATCCTCCTATTACTTGTAGGCTATCATTTCTCTTATCTTGTTTTTGCTTCTATATTGGAGCCACCAGCTACTTGCACAGAAGTGTTCTGGGTCCTGTGTTCAATTCTACCCTGGACATCATGTGCATGGAGTTTGTATGTTCCCCCTGAGCTGGTGTGGGTTTCCTCTGTGCATTCCAGTTTCCTTTCACATTCAAAAAACACACTAGATCTGTGTTGGACTGTGTCTGTGTTTGAATGTAGTGGAAAATTATATTGTAAACTCACAGAGCATTCATCATAATAACTTCAACCATAATGTACTTCAGAGTTGAAAATATTAATGAGGGAAAACTATTATTAACACAGCTAATCAATGTTTTGGCATAGCCTCCTTTGTAGAGCACCTTCTAATTTTGGTTGTGGAATCTTTATGACAAGTTTTGAATATTCTAGTGATACCCTTATATTCAGTGCTTTTTTTGTAATCAAATATTTTCCGGAACTCTTGTGACGGGGGGGG
>JAKJJM010006189.1:0-16536 GCA_021901965.1 Pipa carvalhoi
GTCATTCCGGTAGCTCCGAATTTTCCGTCCTGAATTCACTTATAGCGAACTCCCATTATAAAGTCGCGACCGCGACAATTCTCCCATTATAAAATCGCGACTGCAACAAAAAAATTGTCGCAGTTGCGACTTTAGAATGGGAGTTCGCTATCAGTGAATTCGGGATGGAAAATTCGGAGCTACCGGAATGACCCCCTTAGAGTTTAGTGGAGACTGGAGACTGCATCGACACACATTAATAATTAGCCCTGCAACAATAATGCTATTATAGATGGTTGTATCTAGTAGTTGTGAGGAAAATCTTACAATGCAAGTATAATGAAACTTTTTGATTGGCAGAGAATCACACATTAGATTAGTTATTAAATTATTTGCTTTCTAAATTTACATAGAGATATATATTCAGAGTTTTTAGCCAACCTATTTTGCCACAGTCTTTAAATGTTACACAGCTACACAAGTCATGGTACACTGCAGTGTCTTTAGTTCAGGATAATATGGAGAGACTAATGGTTCTAGGCTAAAATATCTGTTAGGCTTTACTATTTAAATAGTTTTTTTTTATGCCTGTGGAGATGACTTGCTCGTGTATAGTCAATGGTCGCAGGGCATTACTCTTTCTTGGATTAACTGAAGATGTTACCCTGCAAAGAAAGCCCAAAGACTTGTTTTTAAACCACTGAGCATCTGCTCTGAGCCAATCTGCATGATTCATCCACTAGTGCCAGGATGTCCAAAAGACAAGATTCCATGCAGAATTATTTTGACTAGCACGGTGAAGGCTTTTTAAAATTCTAAAAGACAAACTTTAGGATTTCAGACAACAAAGTGAAATAAACAGGGTAGGGTTAAAAATCAGTTTCGATTAAAAGTTTCTTTTTTTTTTTTGGTCACATTGCACCTTAGTTTGAGATTGATAAGACAAACCAATGGTACATATTTTAAAGGGATGTTCCACCTCACTTTTGAAGTGGGTTCTCTGCACTGGGTTACAGTATAATTTTCGCAGACATTACAATGGAAAAATGGAATAGAAAATAACGAAAAGTAAAGAAAGACCAAGAAGGAAAAACAACAAACATGATCAACAAAGGACAATACAAAGCACTCCTTTAATACTAATAATAGGCGGGTTACATAAATATTGACAGGCGGTATAGCAATGAGAGATAACAAATATCTGGAATAACAAACAGTCCATTTATTCCCATTGAAAAGCTTTTTACACTGCTGCTTTCTTCAGTTTCTTTGGATTCTGTTTTTAGTTCACAGAATCCAAAGGTTTCTACTGAAGGCAGCTTAACCCACTGAAGGAGAAACTGGTGTTCACATACATGTTGGCCTGCATTAGCTTCCCTTATGAAAGTATAATGGAATATATATCTTTTAAAGAAAAAGAGAAATACCTTTTTTCCAATGCTGTTGTATTTCAAATTCAACCAAGGAATCAGGTGTACATTCAATTGTATAGAATATCTTCTCATGATGTTGTTCATTCAAAAAGGTCATCGTCAGGTACGAATTTGTAAAGAAACTATTTTATTACAGGATTGTGTTTGTGCCACTGCATTTTAGGATTGAAAGACATCATCTTGTTTGCTTTTGGGACTGAAAAGACCAACTGTCCATTGATGTAACTAAAAGTAGAACATTAACAAGGGTTATTAGTTGCCATGGGAAAATGTGAGTTTTATTAGTATTAATCGGGTTCCAGTAGCTATTGACATTTATAGATGGCAACAAGGTATTAATAAAAAGTGGAACCATATGGTCACAGCTATTCAAACTTTACAGCAACAGCTGTCTGTGACCTTTCCTTGTCAGCCTTGAGGATGCTAAACGCTATTAATTGAAGAATGCGTTCGGGGGGGCTGTGCAAAGTGCCTTGGTATTGCACTTCTTTCTCTAGATTTTCTGTCTGTTTTGTGCAATGTTTTGCTGTTCTTTCCTGGAGGAAATGTTGCAGCAGATAATGGCCACTTTTCAGATGAAGTATGGTATTTTGGAGGGATCTTGGGATGAGGTGTTGTGGTAAGTATTGGAAATTCATAAAGTATGTTTATGAGATAATTTAAAACATATTAAGATTTATGTACAGCAATACAATGCAATGATTAGTTTGCAGGAAAATATTTATGTATTTTCAATGCAGCAAATCCATCTTTTTTTACCTTTATCTTACATAGCTTACAAAGCATACTGCTCTGGATAAGAAAATAAGTTAATTATTATTTGTTGACTTTAAAAGCTGAAGGCTGAAATAGTCGCGGACGCGCTTCACACACTTCAAGAACAGGCGAACAGAGCTTTGTCTGTTGCTTTGTTCGCCTGTTCTTCAAGAGCATGAAGCGCATCCGCGACTATTTCAGCGGCGCGCCTCATGCACTTCGCGGAAATGCCTTCGCAAAGGCACATATGGAGCCATTCGGAGGTTAGAAAATCTGGCTCTTGGTCTTTCTGAATAATATCAGATTAGCTCTGATATACAGATGTATTGTTTTTATATGGATTGTTAATCCATGTAATTGCCCTTTCTACTTCTATTTAATAGATATATACTTGCTGTTTTTAGAAAATTGTTAAGATTGTCCTACTGGTAGGATATATTTGTAGATACTTTTCTGCTTGTTCACTAGTTAGTATTTGTACATCTAATATGAGGATGCCAACAAATGATTTTTTCATCAAAGAGTAAATTAACAGTCCCAAATTAACATGCAACAATTTGCCTTTACAATGATTTGCATAGAGATCCTGCTTCAGTTACTAGAAAAAAGTTTGTTTGGGATAAATAATGTCATAATCAAGTATAAGTTTTGACTTTGCATCAACTTTAAAATCATACATTTTCCCTTGAACAAGCTGCTTGTAAGAATTGTTCCTGGATCTTCCAGAAAGACAATAAGGTATATAAAGGGTAAGACACTAATTAGATTTACTGCAAAAGTGAATGCTACTGTCCTGGAGGTGGTGGCTTTAGTATATCTACTTTAAATTTTAATTTACATTGGTTTGTTGGCTATTTCTGTGGTCAGTCTTCCCAGCTCTGGTATTTTTGGGTCTGAAGAACAATGACTACTGTGGGTTTTGTGGCAATGAAAGCTGCGGGAAAAGATTTGCTGTAAGTATTGACTTAGCTTATAAACATGGACCAGGTTGAAAGCAACAGTCCTCACTGGACATCCAGCTCAATTTGCCAGTCGGGTCTCAACAGTGATTTGAGATTGAAACAAAATTTTACCATGTTATTCTAAATCCTTCTGCTGCATAGAATATGTTTCCAGGGCCAGTTTTAAACAGAGTGGGGAACTATATGCTGGTATGTTTGTAAGCCTGGTGCCAGGAAAATATAGAAAATAATATGGGTCTGTTTGCAGCAGGGGCCCACAAGGTCTTAGGGGCCCTTGTCAGTTGCTTAGTTTGTAATTCCCAAAAAACAGCTGTATATATTACTATTATTATTATTATGGTTTTTTTTCATTTGATCAAGTAAAATCAGATGTCGACCGATGTAGTGATTCCTACACTTACAGCTTATTTTTGGTTGTGCAGTGACAGGGTGTAAATATGTTGTAATGCAGTGTCCCATAGCAATCAAACAGCTTCTTACCTTGACAATATAATGCATTTAATTAAGCATTTTGAACTTATGCTATATAGAGATCCAGATGTCTTCTCACATGGAAAGGCCCAGATAATATGGAGATTGTGGGCCGACTGAAAGTGAGAAAAATTCCTTGCAGGGCAACATCAACCCCTAGGCCTTCGATAATAAGGCTCTGGTTTAGAATATTGACAATGAAAATTCTATTGTGTTGTTTTGAGTTAGTGCACTGATTAAAAAGTCTATCATGTTAACCACCATTCCAGGGACCAGTATTGTTCCTCTGCTCCTCTGCTGGGCCAGTCCAACCCTGCTCTTATCCCTAAGGAAATTTTCAATATTCGTTTCTGTAATATGATTTTACAAACTTGAGAACTGTTATTGATTTGTACTATTTCAACTAAAGTTTTTTTTTACATTTTATTCATGGGATGGTAGATGATAAGATACAAGCCTTTACTGTATGGCACTCCCTTTGGATACTACTCCCGTGTGGTACACTGACAAGGACCATTGTCCTGTGTGCTTTTTTTCTTTTTTGTTTGCTTTGTTTAACCATTCTAAAATCTCACTCTCCTATTGAAAATTAACCTCACCAGAAGGAAAAGATTTTGTAAATGTTACCATGCAAAACATGGTAAAATGTTAATAAACACTCTTCCCTGACACATAGTACCATGTAATTGTGGAAACAAGAGTAGTTAATCAACAGCTGATGACATAAATCAATATGAAAAATTCTAAATAAATAGATCAGCAGTTCACAAGTTTTCAACTCAATTCATTTTAAGACCGCACACACCCAAGTCAGTGTAGCCAGGGCAGCCTGAATTTTATAGCAGAGAATCTAATAGTGCATCATACAGGGGGAGGTACATTATTTGTACAATGTCATCTGTGTTAAAGTTCACAGAAGAGTAATCACAAGTCTCAGTGTTAAGAACAAAACAGTGGATATGGACAAAGTAATGCTGTATCATACTTTTTAGTAATTAGTAACACGTTATACACATTGGCCATAATGTGTAGCTGACATCAGCAGTTTGAGATCCAAATCCCTGAAATGAATTCAGTGCCGCAGCCAATATAAGAGACTTTGCCAACATATTTAATAACCTAGCACTACAAATTTCAGCCTCGTGCATCAGAGGCTGAACTAATCACATGCTCCTGTGTTAAAGCAAGGCAGCTAATGAAAACAAAATAAAGCAATTTTCCAGAATGTTTTAAAAGTGATTAATGATATTTTATGATACTGATCATATTGTGCAGCGCATTTAATCATTTCTTCACCAGCAAGTTGGGAGCCAGTGCCTCTAAGTATATGTAGCGTCACAGCCTGAAATATACTGCCTGCCGAAGCAGTATCACCCATTCGTTAATCAGATGTAGTGACTAGTGTCTGCTTCTATTCTGTTTCTGACAGTTTCTCTTGTAGTACCAGTGGGCAGCTATCCTTGGGGCCACAATCCGGGAATCTCCATGCAGCAATCTCCATACTTCCTTGCGAGGGCTAAAAGCAAAGCTTGCGGGCTCCTTAAAACTTTGGAAATAGCCCTAGCAAAGTCCACTGTTGTTTTTACTTGTAGACCTTTGGTTTTTACTTCCTTCTTCTCCCTCCAAGACAGACCTGACCTGTGACAGATGGAAAGGCATTGTTATTCTTTCCTTGATCCATCCTTTATTCACCACTCTGCCACTTCTAAAGTAAAGAAGCCAGGGCAGAACCTTCTTTCTAACTTTTTCAATTTCAATTTTAGGTTGAAAGCAGGAAATCCTGTCCATTTACATTGTGCTTCTTTATTGACCTTAATGGGTGCCTAAAGTTTTCAGGTTTTCAGAATCCATTCTGGTCACCAAAGACCCTCAGCCTGTGTCTTGCCTGATCAACATAAATTAAATATTCTTTTCCTTTGGATGTGCACACCCACATCTATAATTATCCCAATTTTTCTAAACTGTTTTCACTAAAAGTGAACACCTTGAATTTATAGTACAGAGAAGGTAATAAAAATGTTAACTATCCTTGAATATTGCTAAACTCTGCCTGGGTTCTACAGGAACACTGTCACTATGGTGGTAGCTGAGCTTATACCTCCCACTTATTAAGCACAGTACCAATACCTAAACAGCAGAGAAATCCCCAAGCATTGCCTATAACATCTTGTATTAGGCCTAAAGCCACAACACATCCAAAAATGTTCACTGCACCTCCCCTCATTAATGGTCCTAGAACCTATCGCTCAATGGTGCTGGGGACCAGCTACTACTGGACAAACAGTATGTGGCAGAGATATGAATGTAAGTGCAACAAGTAGTCTCAACACCAGTGCACAAAGCTATCTGCAGTGAGCCCTTGATGTTACTTTTTTTTGATGGCACATATATAATAAGTAATGAGGAGATCATAAGTTGATTGAAATACTGTTAACAAGAACACACAATTGTCAGATACATGATTGATTATTTACAAAGTAAATTCCAGATGAAATGCAAATGTGATGGAAGTTCAGGTGGGACATAAAAAGAGCACTGGTACCAGAATAGAAAGACTGGACTGTCAGGCCCAAGACACTAGCAGGATATGTTTACTTCTGTTTCAGACACTACAGTATCTACATCACTGGAGTAGAAATGAGGAATTCATTAGCAGCAGAAGCTAGGTGTCTACATCTGAAATCATTTTTTTTTAGTGAAACAAGCCAAAAGCTTTCAATCAAAGAAAGAATGCCACAAATCTAGTGAAACCCTCAAGAGGGACACTTCCCTTAAGATCAAGGGTAGATAAATAAAGTTATTACCTTCTAAATGGGAGCATGAAGTTGGGTTTTGTTCCGCATTATCAAACACTACTGTTTGACTGGGAGGTGTACTCTTACAATTGTTTCTGCAATATAAAATTAAGATGTGTTTTTTAATCATAAAGGTGGTGCCCCTGTGAATTTGCCAATATTTCCTTCTTACATTGGGCTTACAAGAAATGATTATTTTAAACTGATGGGACTAGCATATTTCTAAATAATTTACAATTTTCCTAACATATTGCTGAACATGAGGTAAGCTGTCTGTAGCAGACTGATAAGACCTTGCTGTCTCCAAATAACATCTAATGTAAAGCAAGCACTAGAAATTTGATAAACAAAAAGACCATAGTAATCAAGAATGCAGATAATGGGAATGGTGGTTATAACTGAAATAATAAATATAATAATGAAGGGATGTGACAATTACATATTTTTGATAATATGATTAGGAATGCTAAAACCTATGGTCTAAATCACAAGATCAATACAGTTTTTAACCATGGGATTTCCAAGGACTACACTGCTGGACTTGCTCCCCAAGATACATAAATGCTTGATAGATCCACCAGGGCAGCCCATAGTATCAGGAAGAGGCTTGGTAATGGAGCCACTGACTAAGTTTTTTTATGTATATTGACAGAATTATTAAAGGGAATTATTACAATCATCCTCTCATGTCTTAAGGACACAACAGATTTGCTCAATGAATTAGAAGTAATTAATGGTGTTTCTACAAGTACCACTCTGTGTAGTACTGACATTCATTTTTTTTAGAGCTATTCCCCATGATAAAGAGTTAATAGTGGTTGAAGACTCTCTTTTGGAAGCTACGTCACCAAAGTTCTTGTCCTATTTTATACTTGATTGTTTTGTAGTAGAAAAATAACTGTAGGGAACCAGAAAGGCCAGTCAGGATAAACTCAACAGTCCCAGTAGTGGAGAAGTAGGCAACAGCCAGGAGTTGGATGGCTTAGCAGCAGGGAGATGCCTAGGTCACGACCCCCAGTGTTGCTGTCAACAGCTGGTCAGGAAAAGCGGATGAGGAGAAAGGCATAGTCAAACATGCAGAATGTAGAGACAGGCAGCAGGCAAATGTAGTCGATCAAATAGAGCAGAGGAACAGGGCAGGCAGAGATTCAAGTAAGTGTGGTAAACAGGCCAAGGTCATATACAGAAAGAAGGTCAGGAACAGGAAGCAGGCTTGCACCCAGGATCAACTAATGGAGGCCTATAATCGGGCACAGATGCTGAGAACAGGCGGGTTTAAATACGAGACAAGATGGGAAAATGCGACCGCTTCAGAATTCCGCGACTGTATCTGTGTCGGAACAACGCACCTGCAACTGTGTCATAACATCACGACCACGATGGAACGCCACAACCACGATGGTATGTCATTTTCCTGACAACAACTTAATATTTGAGTAAACATTTTACTGCGCACTTCATGGTTACATCCATGGGGACAGCAGTTGCAGCCTTCTTTGCAAATATTTTTTTGTGTAAACTTTATAAGTTACTAACTACAAACTTCGTTTCATAAATATTTTAGTTCCTACAAAAGATTTGTACATGACCAAATGATGAAGGCAGCTAACAAAGAATACCCTACAGTCAATCTCCAATTGATTTTACAAATGGAACATCAGATACCTAGCTTCATTTTCTAAATGTGCCCTTAAACATTGACAAAACATAGGTCTCTTTAGAACTACTTTAGTATATAATATTAAACAAAACTAATCAGAAAGGAAAAAGCAGAGACTTTAAACTTTGTAAATATGCCCCAGTGATTTTAATGTATTATGGTGCTTCCCAGTAACTCAAAGTGAATCATCAACATGATATATTTTATTCTATTATATTTAGTCATGTCCCAGTATGCACATTACCTACTGTGTAATGTAAGGTACTTTATGACTGTATTCTACCTGTTTGAAATGTTTTGCTTTTCTGCTGTTTTGCTCTTATAAATAGCCAGTGGGTCATGACTTTGTACACATTAAACTTCAGAGATGAGCCTTAAACACAAGGAGAGAGCACGGGACTTTACTTTGTTTAAGGAGTGGCTAATCAATGATATGAGATTACTAATTTACTAGCAGATGTAACAGGTTCATTTAATCTCAGGATTTCCCTGGACTTTCTATTTCTTTAGCTCAGTTTTAAATTACATGCATGTATAATTAGTCATTAATCATGAGTAATAAAATACGCGATAGGTAATCAAGTGGCCAAAGAAGTATCTATACAAGAACACTATTGATGTGACTACACTTCAAACGGAGTTTCAAGTGACTGTCAAAATTTATTTTTGAGGGGTGACAATTTGAAAATAATCATATTTAAACCATACAGCATTTGCTTTAGAAATTCATTGCTCTAAACAATATGTTGATCTTGTTTCATATATTTAAACACCATACATACACAGCATACCTTTAAAATTCTGATATTGATATTTTCGACCTAATTAAAGGTATATCAATATCGATATACCAGGAGAAAAGTTTTTTTATTTTTATAAATATCCCCCAAAGACTTTACTGTATTACATTTATATGGATTCATTTAAATATGATGTCACAAGGGGAACCAAGCTGCATCCTTTTGCTGTAACTTCCTTTCTAAAGTAAATACTTCCTTGTTAACACTGTTCCAATAAAGAGAGCTTTGTCCCCTGGAACATTGACAGATTTTTGTGGTGACAATAAATAAGTAAAACACACTAAACAACATACTGAAGTGCAGTCTTATCAATTCTGTTCCTTTAGTATATGGTGGAGCCTGCCTAAGAATCGAGAGGCTTTGATCTGACAAAGGAATATAGCCTTGGGATGCTTGGAGCTGTGCTGAAATCTGTACATATTACCCTCCCATCTTTGTGTATGAGTCTTCCTGTCTATTAGATTCTAAGCTCTATGGGACAGGGACCTCCATCGTTATGTAGCACCTAGAGTAGACTGATGTATTTTTATAATTACATGCTTGGAATTTACTTCACTTGTATGATGTTGAGCGCATCTCCCATGTATTGTATTGTTACATTGTTTAGCGCTGCATAACCTAGCAGCACTTTATAACTAAAAGTATACAAACATAATTATTTTTACCAAATAAATATTCATAAAAACATTACTACAGAAGTGTTAAGGTTAGCCAGCACATAGAAGTCAAACTTTACAAATATTAAGCTAATTTCAAATATTTTTGTTGTTTCAAATGAATTAACATTTTAAATGAACGTGTTTAACGAGTCAGAGTGCAAGTATAATTTATCACTTGGAGTACAACTATACCTAAACTACATTCCATCTTTATCTTTTGATTAAAATAACAAGTAAACCTTAATGTGTCATAGGGGCTTATTAATCAAAGTGAGAAACCCACTTTCAAAGTGAATTTGCGGAAAGTCGCTACATTCCGATGGTTGCAAATTCTCTACTCATTCATTAAGCAGCGGATTTCCATAGCGAATAAGTGAACGCTGTTAGACACTGTTTATTGTGTATACGGTCAGACTGTAGCAGCCCTGCTATCAACCCCCTAATTCGCCATTTTGTCCTCCTTGCTGAATTTGCTACTTTAACAGACTCTGATGCTTGATGGTGAATTACCTGTTCACATACATGCAAAGTGTGAAGAGCTCTGTAAATTTGCAACCATTTTAAGCATCCAAATTCACCTCATCACAGAGTTTGCCGAATACTAAATATAAGGAAAATTAATGTGAATTCTGACATTTGCAGGACTGTTCAGACTTTCATAAGCCCCTTAATCTCATTCATAGGGAGCTTGTACTGCACTTATAAAAGCAGGTTACCTTTCATCATTCTGTTTACAGAGCATAGTAAAAGTTTTGTTGAATGCCTAGTCGCCATGGGTTTGGAGGTTTTCAGAGCATCAAGGGCATATCTGCATTCCTGAATGCTAAAGTTATAGCAACAAAGTTAATTATTTATGAAGATATTGGGTTGTGTTTAAAGGGTATGAGTGATAACATTTAGGACAGGGGAGGGTTTACCATATCTGTACCTGGGAATGACAGGCAAATCAATGACACTGTCATGTATCATTATGTAGAATATTAACAGGGGTTATTAGTTGTCATGGTAAAATGTGAAGTTGTACATACGTACTCTCATTTATGGGGTTCCGTTAGCTGCAGGCATATAAAAAGGCAGGTGTGTGGGAACCACATAGCTAGAGGACCATCACAGCCCTCGCTAAGGATTATATAACTTTGGATTTTCTCTAGTGGCGATTTCTATTTATTATCAGCACATTTTTACTTTTTCCACCTGAAGGATGTGTTCTGGTGGGTGCGCAAAGTGCTTGGGCATCGCCCTTATACCTTTAGCCATTCTCTGTGTATTGGCTAATATTTTATTATTTTTCCCTGGAGGACAAGTTATAGACAACAATGCACACATTACAGATGAAGTCTGGTATTTTGGTGGAATAGTGGGTTCCGGAGTTCTGGTGAGTGACTAGTAGTGTAAAATATATTATTCAGTATTATCCAATATTATTCCAGTCCTCTGTGACTTTCAATAATTAGTACAGTCAAAGATGGATCATAAAACTGTATTATTTACCCTGTATCCATTAAATTTAATCAGTGATTCCTATTATAATGTGCAGCGTTGTAGTGATTACTAAAGCAGATCCATTATTGATGCATATTAGTGTATTCACTTTACAGTCAATGCTAGCGCTTAAGGGAGTGCAAACAGGGAAGCCAATCACGACTCAAGACAAAATAAAAGGTTTTTATCATTATTATTTTTATATTGTATAGACATGGTGACATACTGAAAAACACCCAGGGACATATTTATCAAGAAACATGTCTTTGCATGTTTTCACCCTTATTTTACCTCTATAAAGCTTACATTTCAGTCAATAGCAAATTGCAATCATTTTTTTATGTTACATTTACATTTTACTATAACATAGACACCCATACTCTTATTTCTTACTAATCCCATAATGCCTTTCTCAGCCAAAAAGCAAGCATCTCTTTCCTGGTGAACAGTATTTTGTTGGGCTGTTTCACTGTCTTCGGATAGAAGTCATACAGAGCCTTGCTTGTTTACTGAAATATAATTGACTAAAAAGAGGATATGCGAAAATAAGTTTCTGCTTATCTTATCTTATCTGCTCACTGTTATGTGTTTGTTTTGCCAAGTATGCTATCTCTGTTAAAAGTGCATATTGTGAGAAAAATGGATCACACGATCATTTTTAAAGGATTTTTAAAAAAATCCTTTTGTGTGTGTGTGATAGAAAACAATCAATCATAAGCACACCATTAAATGAATGAAAAAATCAATTCACATGCAAAATAAATAAACAATCATATTAAATGGTCCTTTTAAGTAAATGTTAAAACAAAGAAAATGGGGGATCACTCCATGAACAACTGTTTAAAATGATCAGAATTAAAGGTATCACTCTGTGTATGCCCATCTTTAGGCTGCCAAACAAGTGTAATGTTTGAAAATAAAAATTTCTTAGATGATTTTGGCAAAATTTACAAATTATCTGTTACAGCTTTATATGTTAGAGTGGAGAACTTAAAAGTTAAATCTGTGCTGAATTACAGAGAGGGGTACCTTAAAACCAATAGATTAATTATGAGCTAACCATTAATCTTTCTTGATTACAGAACATCCTATCTCTTAGTATATTGGACACATTAACAAAGAGATCTGGGTTGAAGACATAAGTGTGTGAATACACTGGTTTGACTATGTAAAAATTAAAGGACCAGTAACACCAAAAATAACCAGTTTGGATTGGCATGACTACTATTCAGATTCAGCTCTTGTAAACATGTTGTCTTTTAAGTTTAATTTATGAATTTTATATTTTTCTGTCCATTCTTATATTTACTGATAGCAGCCATGTTGTTAAACAGACTCAACCAGTCTCATTGTATTTTTTAAAGTGCTGTACATAAAGTATATAAAGGAAGTGTGCCCTAAATCCCACTTTTAAAGCTAAATAGTTAAATATCTTTCTTTCTATACACAATTTAGAAATTTTTGAAGCATAGATTAAATAAATAGTAATGATAAATACATTTGAGGCATTTCCAGTTGTTGGTGTTGCTGTTCTTTTATATACAGCGCCATGTAAAACTGTGGAGGATCAAGTTATATTGGTTGACAGGGTCCAGTAACCCATAACTTTGAATACCAAGGCCTGCCTATGTGAGTCAAAGTCCGCAGGTGTAATATTTTAGCACATGGCTTAAATGTCCATGCCCATAGGTCATTGTCTGATTTAAACACCCATATTTCACATTGCAACCCTAATGAAAGTAACCACTGTTCAGTAGATAGGTAGATGGGTAATGCCAGTAGCATTTCGCAATAGTATAATGATGCAAGAAAAATGCAAAATGGAGTTGGGGGCCCATTTGTTAGATTGTAGGGGGCCCTTGTGATTTCCAGTGGCAGCTGTGCACTGATACATTCAGCCTTCTATTGCTGTTGGACATCCTAATCTTATCATTATTCTTACCTTATACATGAGAATACTTATGTGAGAAGTAATTTTTCTATCCAATTATGAAATCGAGAGGAATTATATATTCTTTTTCACTGAATTAACTTATCCCCAGACTTAAACGTATGACCAGTTCATTCATACCAGGACCCCAGTTGTCAGGCCACACCCTCAGTCACGTCTTTTGTAAGGGAATTACCACAAATGACTGGTACTGGTAAGAGCAAGGGGATATGGGAGTTATGGCCAGTCAAAAATAAAATTGCCTTTCTATAAGAGTGCAAAGGTAAAATAAAATGCTAATAATACATTCACTAAAACTAAATAAAGCCCTGATAAAGAAATGCCACTGTACAAAAATCTCATAATTCTTCCATCAGACAAAAAGAAGAAAGTGATGTATATAGAGAGAGAGACAAAAAGTAAGAAAGTAATGGTGCACTCCTGAGACTAATAGTGCTCCACAGAATATAAAATGAAAACTGTATAAAAAAATCTTCTTTGTTAATTCAAATTTAAAAATCAATTAACGTTTCGGTGCTCTCTCTTAGCCCTGTTTCATGATTACTATGAGGAAGAAAAGGTCCAAGAAATGGGACCAAAATGTTGATTTTTTTAAAAAATTTGATTTGTGACCATAGACATTGATGTTGTACCAGAGCAATTTTAAATATTTAGGAGGAGTGTGTTACATTTTTATATCATTGTCCTCGGTGATTGCATACCTTATATACATTGCTTAAAAGCCAAAATATCTGTTAATCAAATCCTTCAATATTCATAACACTGTTCATAAAGTTAGAGACTTTTAACACAGACATAGATCCCCGTTGAATTAGCATGGCAGATTTCCAAATACAAAACTTATTTCCAAAAACCCAATTTGTAAAGCTAAGTAGCTAACTATCTCATAAATGTAGAATTTTTGGAAGCACAGATTGAATATATAGAGTAATATAAAAGAGTCATTGCATTCTGACATTTTCACTTTTCAGTGTTACTGGCCTTTTAAGGGCAAAATTTATAAATTTTGAGGTCGATTTCAACCTTCTCGAGTTTTATCAATGTTAAAAAATATTGATCGATACTTCTCGATTGATTTTTTTCCCAATTGAAACTTTTCGATTGATATTTTTCAGTCTGTTATGGGAACGTGCCATAAGCGCTTATGACTTAAGACGAAATTCACCTTCTTAAGTGTTATAAATTTTACTCGTAAATCTTTATCTTCCTATCATTATATAACATTTTGAAAAATGAAAATGCACAGTTGATGGTATCTATATAGTATAACTAGAGCTTACAGGCCTTGGCAAAATATGGCACTTAAACCATACAAATGAATTTGTATTACGATGCAAAATTATTCACACTGGCCAAAATGTAAGGTCAGCCTAAAAAACAGGTTTGATAAAGTTACTGATTCAGCTAAAAAACGGTGAACAACAATAGAAATCCATTCTGCGGGAGGGCTCTGCTAATTGTATTTATTTTAAATACAATCATTTTGTAATCATTTAAACACTGCTATTTGTATCCGTTATTAGTGGCTCTGATTTTTTAACTGAACTAGTAACTTTAAGGGCAATGCCACATGGGGCATTTTGACAGCGGTGGTCACCACTATGGGCAAAACACCTCTTGTGCCATTACCTAAGCAAGACCAAGCTGTAACATATATTGCATCTACAAGCTGGACATCTTAAAAAAAAAAAATGGTTAGCTTGAACATTGGTCTGTTTACTTTTCTCTTTTTGTCAACAAATTGTGGCATCATGTTGTTTTTCTGCATTTGTTACACTCCTGTTTGGAGTAAAAAACAAAGCGATAGAAATAATAATTTCCTTTTGTTTTAGGGAAATGTATTTTTGTTAAATAATTGTAATTAAAAATCTTTATATGTAAAATACATTTCTTTTTTTTTGGTAGATGATTTTCCCTGCACTTGTGTTTCTGGGTCTTAAGAACAATGATTGCTGTGGATGTTGTGGTAACGAGAGTTGTGGAAAAAGATTTGCAGTAAGTATCAACATTTTTGCTGTTCAGCCGTGTTCTGTTATAAATACATAGAGACATGTGGTTTATGGCGAGCCCCTTTCTACCATGTCCCTTAGGGACATGGATATTGCTATAGGAAAGTAAATGTTGACAGATTGAGTCATTCATCATATCTAAAAGCTTCTAATTACTGTGAAAACTCTGGTGCTGTTGGGTGCTTTAATCTGAAAAAAGTTAATTGCCCAGTTGCCATGTACTCTGGTATTCAAAATTGCCCAGTTGCCATGTACTCTGGTATTCAAAATTGCCCAGTTGCCATGTACTCTGCTATTCAAAATTCCCACTGCTGTACACTTTAATGAATGCTAAGCAAGTCAACATAGTATTAAACTGGTAAATTAAATACCATAAACACCATTTAATAACCACTTTAATCTGCAACAGTTGAACATTTTTTTTATCAAGAATTAATTCCAAACAAGGTCTTAACTACAAAGGGTGTAGCGGATCTGAGCGGGCCCTACTGATCACAAAGAATTATATCTTGCAACAAAGGACAAACAAAAAGTGAACTATTACATGATTAGCAAATAGTTCCACAGGCACAGATTGAAAGAGTTTACTTAAGAGAGAAAGTATGATTGATAAAATAGGGATTATTGGGGAAAGGGGTGGTTGAGTAGAATTGGCAAAGGTAACCCATCTCAAATTTTACATCAGGGCTTAATGGCTTCTTATTATGCCACTGCTTCAAAATACATTTACTTTCACTAAGGCAGGTTTTCTGGGGAACTTTATGAATATTTATTATCTAAAATCCCATAGGAAGCAATCAGTGCTAGGCTATTCAACTGAAAAAAGATGTCTAAGAGGGTCATTCTGTAAAGTGAGAATTAAACTGTCAAATTCGCAAATAACGGATTCCCATTATAAAGTCGTGACCGCGACAATTCTCCCATTATAAAGTTGCGACCGTGACAATTTTTAAAGTTAAGACTTTGACAACATTTCCTTTGTAAAGTCGCAACCGCGACAATATTCTAATTATAACGTTGCGACTACAACAGCAGCAGTCTATTGCAACTGTCTTTAGCTGGCGAATTCACACCTTTACATGACAATACGGACTTTAGAGAATAACCCCTTTAAAGTGATGTATCCTTGTGATATTATACTTGTATTGTTTAATGCACTCTTCCCATGTTTGTACTATATTTGTATTGCTGAATTGTACAGCGCTGCATAGATTTGTGGAACTTTATAAATAAAATTATACATACATACATTTAAAAAAGTTATTTTTTGAATCTGGATAAGATTTTTGTGAAAAATGGTCAGGGTAAAATTTGCAATTGTGCCAAATATTTAAAAATAATATAATTAAGTAGGCCCAAAAAGGAAACTTAGGGTAACTCCTTAAGACAGAGTTTAGTGTAGAATGTTCCTGGTATTAGATGAAATGGTAGTTTCAATAGGGAAGCCAAATTGGTGCCACCTATGACTGTTTATGATGTCTTGTTTATGGGTGTTACCTTTCATTCACCTACTTACAAAACTTTCTTGTATTGTTCTGCTAAAAATTTTCCTGTAACAGTAAATTTTTTTTTTTTTTTT